>OV049860.1:1567500-1798472 GCA_920104075.1 Melanargia galathea
TAATTTTTTTTTTAATTATCTAGCTGGATGCCTTTCAACTTTCTAGGTAGTTTAGAAATACTTTAGGTTTTTGATCTACATAATAATTACGACTGTCAATCAGTGAATATAACATAGAATACTAACGTTTCCTCGGATTTTTTGTATGCAGCTTAGTAATTAATACTTGTATAATGAAATGGCTACATAGTTCTACAAATTTAGTGGAACGATTTCCCACCCGAGCGAATCGAAATGTTTAACACCTGTGTGCTTAGTCTAAAGCAGAGCACTCGAAAACGAACTCGAAAACTATTGATCGATTTCAGAGTAAAATAGACCTAAAATGGCTTGTTTTAAGGTTTGAGTTCGCCAATACATTCAGCATTGTTCGAATGCTGAATGTATTGGCGAACTCAAACCTTAATACAAGCCATTTTAGGTCTATTTTACTCTGAAATCGATCAATAGTTTTCGAGTTCGTTTTCGAGTGCTCCGCTTTAGACTAAGCACACTGCGCACTCGAGTACGTAACTACGTAGGTACCTCCACTGAGAATTTTCATAGTTAAAAAACTTGGTCGTCTCGTCGAAACGAACCTACTCACGTTAATTCAGCTTGTTATTAATCACTAAAAATTTGTTCCAGGGCTGCCGGACTATTATGGTGGTTAAGATAAAAATGTGGTTTTGATTTTGATTTCAAATTAGTCTACCTACCGCAAAGTCCTTTTGTCCTTATAACCATGGAGTTGCGAACACTGACCTGCGCAACATTGACCTGCGCAACATACTGCGCTTTTTATTTCATGTTCAAGTTTAACATTAACAGCTACCTTAAAAAATACTTAACCGCCACCCAGCTCTTATTTGAAGACCGATGTAATATAATAATAAAAAACTTACCTTTACATAACTGCCTCGTTGATCTTGTGGTTAGCATATTCGAACGCAAACCACGTGGTCCCGGGTTCAATTCCGGGAATTGAACCCGGGACCTCGTCGGGCAAATAATTATTAGGTATTGGGTTTTTCCGTCAAGAAATTCTCAGCGCCAGCCTGGAGTTGGTAGCCGGTGGTGTTTCATCCCCGTGCCTCGGAGAGCACGTTAAGCAGTCGGTCCCGGTTATTATCACTATCATGTGACAATAGTCGTTAAAAACCCGCCAACGCCAATTGGAGCAGCGTGGCGGGTCTAAGCTCTAAATCCCTCTCTCCTATGAGAGAGGAGGCATGTGCCCAGCAGTGGGACGTTAAAAAAGGCTGTATGTATTGTTCACGCAAAATGGGGTTGTGTGAGGGTGAGGTAGGTTTTATGTTTTATTCAATTACCAACACGGACTGGCGCCTGGCAAGGAAGCCCCGAGCAACGGGGTTGTCGAGTTGTTTACTTACTTATCCCTATTGGCTTACCCCCATCACCCTTGTGTTTGTGTATGCACTTGTTAAATGATGGTATATAAGTCTTGCCTAATGGATGTATTCCATTAGGCAAGACTTGTATACAAGTATGACGTCATATAACTTTCTTGAAAGTAAGTATAAAGGTTGGAAAAGGGCGCGGGAACGGGAACCGGAAATCCACGATTCCCTTCCGATTTGTGAAAAAACGAAATTCACGCGGGCGAATGATTTTTATCAGACATAGCTAAGAACACTCCCGACTAATTCACCTTTTAAACAAAAAAAAAAACAGCATTCAAATCGGTTCACCCGTTTGAGCACTACGGTGGAATAGACAGACACACACACAGACACGTCAAACTTATAACACCCCGCCGTTTTTGCGTCGGGGCTTAATAAAAATGTACAAGTTCAAACTACCTGTTCAACCTTGTTCAAGTTGCCCGATACTTGCCACTTGTATACAAGTAAGTTGCCTAATGGAATCGCGGCTTAACTCCTAGTACGGCTAGTGGTGGTTTGGGATTGGATGCACGGAAAGCACGTTAAACCACCGCTCCCTGTTATTATAATCTATCTCCATTCCAAATTTCAGCCAAATCGGTTCAGTAGTTGTGGCGATAAAGAGTAACAAACATGTACATACATATATACATACAAACTTTCGCCTTTATAATATTAGTGTGAAGTGTGATACTAAGGCCACATAAATTAGGTACCTACTCGTACATAGTAAAAAAGAAAAAGTAATATAATATAGATTACTTATACACATACTTATAAACACTCAATTTACTTCCATCTTTAAAATTATAGAAAAACGATTATTTAAAAATCTTAAATTTAGTGACTGGGCAACTGCTGGCATTTATAAAAGTCGAAACAAGTTAAAACAACAAAGCAATATAATTATCACTATACCCCCGCGTTTATTGAATACGTAAGAAATTATTCCAAATTGTTTCGAAATGTTTGCATACAGGCAAAATCTCTTTATATAAAACAGAAAATCATTAATTCTGATAGTAAAATAAAGGCAGCATGGGATATTATCAGTGATGAAATGGGGAAACATAAAGTGTATAATAATAAACTGGAGTTAAAAATTAATAATCATATTATTGACTCTGATATAGAGATCGCTAATACTTTTGAGAACTTTTTCCAAAATATTCCAGTTACCACGACTAGTTCCATAAATTCCTCGCCAACAGAAGCCTGGGGCAATGTTTCTGAGTGCAATGTATTATTTCAATTTAAATACGTAACCCCATATGATATTATCAAAACATTCAAGTCCTTACAACACAAAAAGACAGGGGACTTATGGGGAATATCAGTAAAAATAATCCATAATGTTATTGATGTTATTGCACCATATCTTGCTTTTATTTTTAACAAGTCCATAGATTCGGGATCTTTTCCAGACCTAATGAAATGTAGTTAATTGATACCTCTTTTTAAATCGGGAAGCAAAGGTGACCCAAATAACTATAGACCGATCTCGATTCTACCAACCCTCAGCAAGATATTTGAAAAGATAATGCTCAACCAACTGCTTCTACACTTTAATTTAAATAAATTACTTCACACTGAGCAGTATGGTTTTACTAAGGGTCGTTCAACAACCGACGCAGCCGCAAGGCTGTTACGGCATATTTTCGATGCATGGGAGAAGTCACAGAATGCCATTGGTATTTTCTGTGATTTGTCAAAAGCATTCGATTGCGTTGAGCACGAGACTCTTTTACGAAAATTAAGCCACTACGGTATTAAAGAAACTGCACTCAGTCTTATTGCCTCTTATCTAAGTGATCGCATACAAAGAGTATGTATCAATGATGTTAAGTCGTCCGGATCAGCCTCAGTAATGGGTGTTCCTCAAGGCTCTATTCTAGGTCCATTCATGTTTCTAGTTTATATTAATGACTTACCACATTTCGTAGAAAATGCTTGCGATATTGTACTATTTGCTGATGATACGTCTTTGATTTTTAAAGTCAATAGAACCAAAGACAATTTTGACGATGTAAATAATACTTTATCTCAAGTTTCACACTGGTTTACTATAAACAATCTACTTTTAAATGCAAAAAAAACCAAGTGTGTCGAGTTTCTATTGCCCAATACAAGGGTTACTTGTAATAATTTAAAGATAAGTGGTGAGCCATTGAAAACTGAGGACACAACTGTGTTCTTGGGAATAACCCTGGATGTAAAGCTTCAATGGGGCACCCATATAGCAACGCTTGCTGGCAAGCTTAGCTCTGCTGCTTACGCTGTTAGAAAGATTCGACAGTTAACAGATGTTGAAACTGCAAAAATTGTTTACTTTGCATATTTCCATAGTATCATGTCGTATGGAATCTTACTATGGGGTAAAGCAGCTGATATTGAAAAAATTTTCGTTTTACAAAAAAGGGCAATTCGTGCAATTTATAATTTAAAACCGCGGGATTCCCTTCGAGAGAAATTTAAAGAAATAGGTATTCTTACAGTAGCTTCTCAATATATTTCATCATCATCATCATCATGATCAACCCATTACCGGCTCACTACAGAGCACGGGTCTCCTCTCAGAGTGAGAAGGGCTTTGGCCATAGTCTACCACGCTGGCCAAGCGGATTGGCAGACTTCACACACCTTTGAGAACGTTATGGAGAACTCTCAGGCGTGCAGGTTTCCTCACGATGTTTTCCTTCACCGTTAAAGCAAGTGATATTTAAATACTTAAAACGCACATAACTCCGAAAAGTTAGAGGTGCGTGCCCGGGATCGAACCCACGACCTCCGATTAGAAGTCGGTCGTCCTAACCACTAGGCTATCACAGCTGTGATATTATAACATATATCTATAACAATATATTTATAACAACATAATTTTTGTTAAGCAAAACATTCACAGTTACAATAAAAAGTGTGAATTACACGATAGGCAATTAAGAAATAGAAATAGACTCGTGATTCCTCGATTACGCCTCAAAAAGGTCCAAAAGTCATTTGTGGGAATGGGCGTAATGTTCTATAATAAAATTCCACAACAAATCTTAGATTTGCCTTTACACAAGTTTAAGAATTCTATTAAAAGTATGCTCATAAAAAAAGCTTATTATACAATTGAAGATTATATAAACGATAAAAAAGCTTGGATTTAACTCGTCCCAGCAATGCGCGAGACGGCATTTCAATCATGTACATTAATAATAATAATTGTTATAATGTTATTTTTTTAAAAAGAGCAACCGCCGAGTTTCTTGCAGGTTCTTCTCGGCTGGAACTGCATTCCGAACCTGTGGTAGACTCAATCGACGATTCAAAAGCACTTGTAAAAGTTTATTTGAATAAAAAACTTTTCTATTCTATTCTATTAAAAGAGAAATAAAAAGCTAGAACAAATATCGTACAATATGTGTGAAATGTTTGCGTATATGCCGGGAAATCAAAAAGTTCCCGCAGGATTTTTGAAATAAAACCCAAATCCGCGCGGATTATGTCTCGGGCATCATCTAGTATTGAATTTATTGTAGTAGAATATTGTATGAAATATGAATTCATTAACCTCCAACGCAAAAACGACGGAGTGTCATAAGTTTGACGTGTCTCAACCTTATGACACGTGTGTTTTGGTGTGTGTGTGTATGTGTGTCTAACCGTACGTTCAAACGGGTGAATCGATTTAAATGCGGTTGTTTTGTTTGAACCTTTCAAATTAGTCGGAAGTGTTCAACTATGTTTGATGAAAATCGGTCCAAGATGGCCGCCGCCACAAAATGGCGGATTACAAATTTTTCACAACTCCCTCAATCAAATGAAAGGGCTTGACTATTTAGCATAGCAATAGCACTATGTAAATCCAAGATGACCGCCACTACAAAACTGACGCATGTCGAGGGTTTTTTAAAATTTTTAATTTATACTTGTAGCATCTGCCCGCGGCTTCGCCCGCGTGAATTTTGGTTTTACACAAATCCCGAGGGAATCGTGGATTTCCGGTTCCGTTCCCGCGCCCTTTTCCAACCTTTATACCTACTTTCAAGGAAGTTTGCTATAGTAGGTAATCTACTTAGCTTATGTGTTAAGTCAGGGCATAATCTATCTCCATTCAAAACAGCCAAATCAGTTCTATAGTTGCGGCGTTAAAGAGCACTTAGTACCAAACATATAACACACACGCACACACAAACTTTCGTAATAATAATATCAGTGTGATATTCTCTATGTTAGGATTCCCTCTGCAGATATAGTGTGATGTTTGATAAACGTACCTACCTCACGTTCAACGTATTCGAATTGTACAATGTACAGGTAGATTGCATTTGCTGATCGGTCCCATTCAGTGCGATGTAGCTGTTTGAATTGGTGTGCTCTCTACAAATATGCTTAGTCCCACTTTGCAGAGCTCCAAAACTTAATAGTATACTATTGATCGAATCACAATGACTTCAGAGTAAAATGGACCTAAAAAGGCTTAAATTAAGGTTTGAGTTCGCCGATACATTCAGCATTCGTAAACACCCAGCGCCCCAAGTAGAAATGTTGTAAAATAAATAAATATTCGAACTATTGAGTATTGAATTACGACTTTAAAATAAGAATGTTTGGGTTCATTTTGCTCTGAAGTCATTGTGTGTCGATACTCTAATTTCGATCATCTTTGCCAGTACTGAGTGCTTAGTCTCAGTTTAGAGCGCTCCAAAATTTTATAGTATACTATTGATCGAATCACAAATAACCCATGACTTCAGAGCCAAGTTTCTTACTGGTTCTTCTCGGTTGGAATGGCATTCTGAACCAGTGGTAGATTCAATTGACCATTCAAAAGTATTTGTAATAGTTTATTTGAATAAAAAAACTTTTCTATTCTATTCTATTCGATCAATAGTATACTATAAAGTTTTGGAGCGCTCCAAACTGAGTGCTTACTCAGGAACAAACTGAGACTACCGGCACAGGTAGATTGCATTTGCTAATCGGTCCCACTCAGTGCGATGTAGCTGTTTGAAGTGGTGTGCTCACTACAAACGGTTCAATGAGGCTTTGCATCTACCAACTTGATAACATATAAGTAGTGTGTACCAACGTAGTAAATTCTCTATTTTATGAAGATTCTCGGAATAGTTGATAGCTGCGTGTTATTAGTGCTCCCTATTGAAAAGCAAATAGCTGGTTAAATGCGTGCTATTACTATTAACAACTTATTACTTAAAGTTCCGTAGTTGGAGCGTTTGTCCACCGCCACCGTCACCGGGACGTCACCGAGAACGAGATTATTTCTGGCCGAGAACAAGTTGACGTGACGGGCGTGCGGTGGACACACGGCCGTAGTAAATATATGTATCACTAAGGGACCGTTCAGATAGACCGGCGCGGAGAGCACAGCAAATTTTAATCGCATTTAAAATAGAATCTTAAGACATTGAAATAAGCTTTATTTTTACATTTTATCTCTTGTGATAAGAGGATGCTCGAGGATCTTATCATAAAAGAGATAAAATGTAAAAATAAAGCGTATTTCAATATCTTTAAGATTCTATTTTAAATGCGATTAAAATTTGCTCTGCTCTCCGCGCCGGTCTATCTGAACGGTCCCTTAATCGGCGCCGTCCGTCATCTCGTTGTCGGTGACGTCCCGGTGACGGTGGCGGTGGACAAACGCTCTTATGCTTATAGAATAACGTCTTTTTCTTTTCATCTTCGTTTTGCGTTGGGGCCAACGTTGGGGCCAACGTATGAAGCTGGGGTAACCTTAACGTTTACTGTGTCCCTTCCCGCACCTAACCTTCCCTCTCCTGCATCATACTGCTACCTCAGAGTCCGTCACATAAATGGTAGGCCTAAAACACAATTAACTATATACACGTAGTTTACACAGTTAGTTTTCTAACAAACTTATCGAGCTTATTGAGGGTAGGTTAAAAATAAACTAAGAGCGTAAAACCTTTTTTTTTTTTGAAGTCATTCGACATCAATGAACATGATACGTAGGCACAAAATGATTATAATGTTAGTTACATTACAATGTACAACATTATTTCAACATAATCTATTTATATATTATATTTATATATTATATAAATTAGATTTTGATTTGAAAAAAAAAATATATACCTACTAGCCGAAGCTCTCGACTTCATACCTTTTTTGAAAATTCCGTGGCAATTCTTTGATTTTCCGAGAAGAGTACAGAGGAAATTTCAAAATCGCATTACTCGGTCAATTTTGATTAATTATTTATTTAGCAATTGCATTTCTATTTGAATACATTTTCACCTCGGTGGTAACCACTTTATAGTTACTGTATTCTAACATAATTATTTATATTATTGCTATGCTTCCAAGTTGTATTTATGTCTTCATTTTAGTACATAATATATTCGCTAGCTGCTGCAACGTTGTTTTCACTTTTTCTCTACTTTTCTGTTTTTTGTTATTTTTTCTGTTCTTTTACAAAAAATATTTCTATATAAGAAAATGCGTAATTGGCCATATATTATTAATTGATACTAGTTTCTAAAGTATAATATTACTTTGAATCGCTGTTGATCAACGGACAAAAATATTCAAAAAAAAAAAAAACAAAAAAAAATTAAAATTAAAAAAATTTACGAAAAAAAAGCAAAAATATGTACGCCCCCGCAGGATTCGAATGCCCGTCTACTCAGAGTGCTGCATCGCGCTATCGAAGTTTTTACTTATTTTGGTGTATAAATAGACTTCCAAACTGTTTCACCGTCGGGTCTGCTCCCACCGCGGAAGACAGTTTGTCGAAGGCTGTCATCAGCTGCGGTCGATGAGGACGCGGTGCGGCCGTTTGTGACGAAACATCTGTGACGATCCGCGTCTAGAGACGCGGTGATTAATCGTAAAAACGGACCGCGTCCTGCACTGGGTGAAAAATACTATCTGTGATGTTAGTGACAACATAGTCCTGCTCCTGTCAGTACATTCACAAAACACCCATAGGAGCGTTAGACTAGAGAGACCCCAAAAAATTTTTTATTTTAATTACGATTTTTATAATAAATTAATTTATTACAGTAATTAATACATGTAAAATGTTGTATCTAACGTATACCTAAAACCGACGATTGAAATATCCTGCACTTAAAAATAAATAAATTATTATTAAACTTTTTGTTTAAAAGCACTTACGACATAAAATAAATACTTACGCCTTTAAAGTGTGTTTGAATTTTTATTTTATAATTAAAGATAATTTGTCCTTTACAAAGGGAATTATCAGATTTATAATGCTTTTTATCTTTATATATTATAAGGCAATCAAAACTGATTACAATATTTGTTATTTCTAACCTAAATCCTTATATTAACATCTAACTGTACCACTGACAAAAGTTTTAATATAAAATAAAGTGTGCGACGTCAAGACACGCATACTTATTAGCTACTTAATTAAAGTGTAATTTGTTACAGAAGATAATGTTATAATCACAAGTAAATATACCTACACAAAACCATTGGTATAATAAATAATTCTACTTCACTTTATTATTTTATTTATTTTATTAACAAATAATGAGAATCTAGGATCAAAAACATCTATATCCAATTCGGCAATTTCGATAATAGCTTGTAACATCAAAAAACAAAATAATCTGGAATATTATGTTACTGGCACAGTGCCAGTATGTTTTAACGCTAGATATTTACTACGTTAGTTTGAGTTTATAATAATTCTAATTTCTAGCTGATGTCCACAGCTGGAATTATTATATAAATTGAAAATATCGTACTAAAAAAATTTTTGGTGTATTTTTATAAAAATATATTTTTTTGCACCCTTTACATCTTTTAATTTTTTTTGGATTAAGTGTCAGTTATATATTATAGTCCTACAAACTTATCTGACCCGGTGGCGGAAAGTGTAATTAATGACGCCACTTGAAATTGACAACATTTAATATGCGGCGAGCGACGCTGTCGCCTGTCACCGATGGAGGTAGCTACTCGAGTGCGTAGGTGTTAAACATTTCGATTCGCTCGGGTGGGAAATCGTTCCACTTTTGTAGGACTATGCAGCCATTTCATTATACAAGTATTTACTAAGCTGCATACCAAAAAAACAGATAGTTATTAATCCTACTTATATTAATATTATAAATGTGAAAGTGTGGATGTTTGGATGTTTGTTACTCAATCACGCCGCAACTACTGAACCGATTTGGCTGGAATTTTGAATGGAGATAGACTATGCCCTGACTTAAAACATAGGCTACTTTTTATTCTGGAAAAATGCACAGCTCCCACGGGATTTTGAAAAACCCAAAATCTGTAGCTACAGCTATAGGTAGATTACTAAAGCGAACTTCCTTGATAGTAGGTATAAAGGTAGGAAAAGGGAGTGGGAACGGGAACCGGAAATCTACGATTCCCTCAGGTTTTGTTTAAAATCGAAATTCACGCGGGCGAAGCCGCGGGCATTCTCTAGTAAATAATAATTTTTATGACCTCATTATTTGGAAATATTCGGAGTGGACGCTGTAGAATATTATTAATAACCAGCTGATTTTGACATGAAAGTGAGCTTAATGGTGATAAGTAAATAGGTAATTACTTACGAAAACTTAAATCTACGAGGATTTCAAACGCGCCCTGGCCTGAGAAGACTGAAGAGCCCGAAACAAATTTAGGCGGGTATTTTTTTATTATCACCAAAATGACCATTTCCAAGCTGATCCTTGAATTGAGAATATATAGATAATCGCTAAAATTATTTCGTTTAGTAGTCCTATTTGCGTAAAAGTAAGTATCACACCTTAGAATAAATAGGTAATCACACTAATATTATAAAGGCGAAAGTGGTGCGTGTGTGTTTGTGTGTGTATATTTGGTACTCTTTAACGCTGCAACTACTGAACCAATTTAGCTGAAATGCATTTTCATTTAGGTATAGCAAACTTCCTTGAAAGTGGGTTCAAAATTAAGGTTAGAAAAGGGAGCGGGAACGGGAACCGGAAATCCACGATTCCCTCGGGATTTGTGAAAAACCCAAATTCACGCGGGCGAAGCTATAGTTAGTATATAATAAAACATTTTATCTAATGTATATCTGTATGTAGTATGTAGGTACATAATATAATAAATATATTAGAGCAGATTATCGGAACATTGCGGGGTTATCATTATCTGAGAGAACCTAGCAAACATAGAGTAGGTAGGTACTAGGTATAGTACCTACATTGCATCGGTAGGAACGGTACGTTGGTTGAGAAGGTAGACCGTATAATAATATGGTCAATGGTGTCTAGTTTTTAACCTTGACTGCTGAAAACTAGATCAGCGGGTCAATTGTCTAACACCTGCGTCCAGCGTCAATCATTGCTGCCATCCCATATGTGGTGATTGGCTGATATAAACTCAATTGTTCTCAATTCCATATATTACCTATGTACCTACTTAATACTTAATTGGGGCTCACCATCGCAGCTAGCATGCTTCGGTGAGCCCTGTTTAAAAGTCACCGGCTTCCCGAAGGGCCTGCGGATCGTAAAACGCGGCAGAATCAGCACAGCTCCGCCGGCAAAAGCTTTCCGTCGTATGCACGAACCGCCCGCAGAGACTGCATCATATCTCACCTGACACCTACATAATTATAATATTCTGATTGAAGTGCTATTACTTTAGTACAACACAATCCAATAGCAATAATCATTTGCCTTATACCTACTTTTAGTAATAATAATAATAAATCTTTATTTGTTCCGAAATAAAAGTTACATTATGCTTAAAATAAAATTATCCTCAACCTCCCAAACTAGGATTAGTGATTTAGGATTTAATATTAAGTATAATAAACGGGTGATACCTATACAATATATACATGAAGTCTATTGTGCAAAACGCGACGAGTAAATAGGTAAATACCTAAAACGCCCAACGTTCGTTGACCTCTAGTGCCTCTAGAGTCAGCTGATTGTATTATACAATCAGCTGTGTATAACATTGAGAACATTTAAAAAATACCTATTTGAATTTTATTTTATCCCTTACGTCTCTCACTTATTTTTTTGCAAATATCTTTAATGGACAGGCACAGCAAGTCTATGGTTTTAATCATTTATCTATGGTTTTAATCTATGTATAGACTAAGCACCTGCCGAGTGCACGCCTGCCTCACTGCATCTTTGTCTGTCAAATGGAATTGCGCGCGCAACACTTTTCTGTCACTTTCAACACTCGCACAGAAAATTTTATATCTTAAAATCCAGACAACCATGATTTAGCACCACTTTTGACCAGGCAACCAAATACAGTTCGATTGGGAATAAAATAATCTTTCATTTGACATATACTTAATTCGTTTAAATAACAGATGAGGGTATAAATTTCTAAGACGGGATCTCCAACTAATGTCTTCGTTTTCGAAAGCTGTCCCCACCCGTTATTGTTTTATCACTACATAGTATGAAACAAAGTCGCTTTCTCTGTCCCTATATCCCTATGTCCCTATGTATGCTTAAATCTTTAAAACTACGCAACGGATTTGGATGCGGTTTTTTTTGGATAGATAGAGTGATTCAAGAGGAAGGTTTATAAGTAGAAAAATTGGACCCGGTAGGTGGCGCTAATAGCGGGCAGGACGAAGTCTGCCGGGTCCGCTAGTATATATACCTATTTAAAAATCAATGCCACTTTTCGTTGTAATTTTGTAACTCAAGAACGGGCTCACCTATCCAAATCAATTAATGTTTAGGCTTTGTTCGAACTATTTAGTAGATGGTTTACCTATGTGAAGTTTGCACAAAATCGGTGAGAGCGGTTCTTCATTTATCACAATTTTCATTTTTAACTCCCGACGCAAAAACGACGGGGTGTTATAAGTTTGACGTGTCTGTGTGTGTGTGTGTGTGTGTGTGTGTGTGTGTGTGTGTGTGTGTGTGTGTGTGTCTGTCTGTTCCCCTGTGGCGCTCAAACGGGTGGACCGATTTGAGTGCGGTTTTTTTTGTTTGAAAGGTGAATTAGTCGAGAGTGTTCTTAGCTATGTTTGATAAAAATCGGTCCAAGATGGCCGCCGCTACAAAATGGCGGATGATATATTTTTTCACAACTCCCTTGATATGGGTATCAAATGAAAGGGCTTGACTAGTAGAATAGCACTATTGCAAATTCAAGATGGCCGCCGCCACTAAATGGCGAATGTCGGGGGTTTTTTAAATTTTCAATTTACACTTGTTATCAATGGGTTCCTGGATGGTTCGAAAACACAATTACCGGGTTGGTACCTGGTAACCTACCGGGTCGTGGTAGGTGGCACCGATGTCTGTATGTCACCGGGCAGGACGAAGTCTGCCGGGTCCACTAGTTATTTTATATTAATAATGTCCTCCTGACCGAATTTCGGCCACAGCGGCCAATCTCAACCGAGGCAGAGACTATCCATCTGCGCAGGAGATATTATAGTGCACAAGTGTGTGCGCATACACAGGTGCACTCTCTACTCCCTCACTCTCATAGTCCGATGGGACGCCATATGCGACACGACCGGAGAGAGATTAGGCGCAGGACCGACGGCTTTACGTGCTCTCCGAGGCACGGGGGTGTATCTAACACCGCCAACTTCCAACTCCGGGCTGGCACTGAGAATTTCTTGACGGAAAAACCCAATACCTCATTTTTTTTTTGGCCCGACCCGGGAATCGAACCCAGGACCTCGTGATCCACAGTCGAACGTGCTAACCGCTAGACCAACGAGGCAGTTTTTTTATTTTTTTTATTTTATATTAGTTTGACGAAGAGTTAGCCCTTGAATCGAAATTATAGGAGTGTGACTGGTGACATGCTGTCTCGTACGCACGAGAGCTCGTGGTAGTCACACAGGAAACACATCGTTGTTATCGTTACACGGTTTGTTTACATTCATTTAATTCATTCAGTTATTAAACGAGCAGGCTCTCAATTTCATCCGTACATTATTACCTACACGGTTGGTTTGGCGTCGACTTCTTTAAAACCACAGATATGACAAAATATAAATTAGACATATTAGCTAAAACTAAAAGTTCTGATTTTTAGGTTCTGTACCCAAACGGGAAATTGGTGTCACTCTTATGTCTGTCTGTCGGTATCCGTTACAGTTGCTACCCCCTGCCAGACGCCCTTAAAGTTTAAAAGTTCAAGGGTGTCTGGCAGGGGGTAGCAACTGTAATAAGTGTCCGGCATTTCTAATATATTCTGAAGAAAATATAAAAAAAATTATAGGTACTTTGACGTAAGATTTTTTACACCTTTATTACCTACCAAAGTAACCATGATCTCAACTTCATAGTCGCTGATCATTCCTCCCTGTGTTGGGGACAATACACAGAGTTTACAGCTTTTATAAAATAACGAAGGTCTGGCCGTCGTGGGCTCTTGTGCTATTTATGTCGACTTTGTAGGACTTACAAATTAAAGAGTTTGACCAACTTATAATAAAAATAAAATAAAGACAGTCATACAAAATATTGTTATATACCTACCTACTTAGCGATACTCTTGGTTCTTTTAAGAAAGTACCTAAGTATTTAAAAAGTATAGGTAAAAATTTTAAATTTTGTACGGTGGTACGGAATCCTTCATGTGCGAGTCCGACTCGCTCTTGGCCAGTTTATTTTACGTATCCGTTGCGGCACGCTTTTATTCCAAAATGTTTTAAATTTCGAACTCGCATTATTCAATTTTTGAATGCAATGTCATTGCATTGACCATGACCCCTTCGACATGACGTGACCTGTCACTTGGCCAACGTTAAAATGCCCGGTCTCACAACTTAATTAAGTGGAGGTGCCAATTATTGTTCTATAGAAAATAGTGGATTGGAAAATAGTTCAAGCCAATTCATACACATACTTAGGTACATATTAGGTAAGTAGGTAAGTACTTTTAAGTATAAATACCCGTGGTGAAATTGAAAATAAAAACGCGTGAATGAAAGAAACTCCAGTCCAGGGCCTCATTCTGTTGCTTGCCCGTTCCTCAAGTCCAACAGGCTTAATCCGCCACTGCATTCAAGCATTATTAGATTAACATAATGTACCTAACTACAACATACTTAATAACCTAGACCTACCTACGTAGGTAGGTAGGTATTCGTTGCAGTTGTGCATGACGCTGTTTGCAAATCTAAAGTTTACTCTCTTTCACGCCTGTAAGCTGTTTCTATACTAATATAATAAAGCGGAAGAGTTTGTTTGTTTGAACGCGCTAATCTCAGGAACTACTTACTGGACCGATTTCAAAAATTCTTTCACCGTTGGATATGTACATGATCCTTGAGTGTTATAGGCTATATATGTACCACGGGCGAAGCCGGGGCGGACCGCTAGTTAATTATAACTGATTTCCAGTTTAATGATACAATTACAAGTTACATCATTCATTACAATCATCACTCAAGGCCATGTATCTTTAATATTATAACCTACTCTGTATTGATAGATAATACTGCGCCCAGTCCAAACTACACCGACCGGTTACAAAACACAAAGTTTTTATTCAAGTAATCAAGTCCAAGTCAGTGCGAATGCGATTGAGTGAAATTATGTCACAAGTTGTAATAGTTTTTAAAGTTTGTGGGAGTTGTAAACAAAAAGTACGCGAGCGCCATCTGTGATATGTCAAGGGTTTGGCGCGGGCGGCCTTCAAACGTGCTTGTCACGTGCAATCGCATGCACTACTTTACCGGTTCAATCTGCAAGGACCAATGGCAGTCTGGGCTGCTTTACCGACACAACAATCACTCGCCAATCGCAATTAAGTACACTCCGGCCCTTGAGCCCACATGTGACTTGTGGCCGGACTCGCATCACAATTTCATATTATATTTGTTGAATATTTTTACGAGTTTCTACCAAATAATCTTGTGAGATTCTAATTGGAAAGTACAAATATTTTACAGTGCTATATTACTGTGAAGCTATTTTGGTCGGCAATGAGTCGAAACGGTGAGTCCGTATGTTATTTTTTTTCCCTTAAATAGGAACGTGTTGGATAGCGCTAAAAGTTAGCGGCTGGAAGCAGAACTTCGTTGCAACCAATACTCGAACCACTCGAAGATATGCCGCGATGCGCCTGGTACTTAGTTGAGTGGTATTATTGTAGATGGCGTTACTTTTGCGCAATTTGCATGATATTTCGAAGTTCACGACTTTAGGTACAGGTAAGTAAGTATGACTCCTGTTCATAGATGTCGCTGAATACTTCGAATACTTATTACTTTTCAATAAAAGTCTATTATGATTCAAGTGAGAAATCAAATTATTACATTATTTCTCATCGGAATCTTATTAAAATAAAATAAAACAATAAAAAAAGACAGCTAACTAATGAAAACGTTATAGACTACTATAATAGTATAGACTGTACTATAGAACTATTTATAAATAACTAGCGACCCGCCCCGGCTTCGCACGGGTAGTAGAGCATATTATGCGTAGGTACTACCCGCTCAGGGATTAGGCAGCGTTTTCCATGAAAGCTCCCAGGCGGCTTGACTTTTTACGATATTTTCCACAATGAACTTAATAAATCTCACCTTATACCCGAATTACTAATTCCGTGGAATTCTGACGTTTCATAATGTTACCAGAGATAAAACAATTCCCACAAAAAAGATAAAAAATTCATAACTTATGCAAATACAAATCAACTGCTGCATGTAGATATGACAAATGCCTGACAGACACTTCATGGTGATAATGTCATTCGACTTCCATTTTTTAATAAATTTTTTCAATGTGCTTCTTTTGTTTTCTATTGCTGTTAGTGTGCACTTTCTAGTTTCCATTCTTAGCAATTTCTATTTTAGGGCGAAACAATTAATATTATTAAGCGGCTTAGAGCTTTATAAGTTGACAGGGAATTAAAGTAGTTTGGGGTAAAATCGTACTTCTTAGATGTTAACCCTGTTCTCCATATAAATAACTCATCTGTAAATGACAATGATAGCTGTCAGAATTAAGTCGATATTAAGTCAAAAATAAGGAGAAAAACCGTAGAAAAACTAAATATTTCAAATCAAATAAATTACAGTGTATTTGGGACATCTTTTTATTATTTTATATTATTTATTATTTTATTGGGAGATCTTTTTATTACCTACAACTTTGCCATTTGATTTTTTTCCATAGGACTTCTAGTTTTGCCGGAAATCGAGATAAACAGTTTTTACCCTTAAAACTCCCCCCCTTTTTTCCCGAGCTCAGATCGCCCGTAAATTATTTTTCCTTGTATTTTTATAATACTAGTGTTGCGCTCGGTGCGCGAGCTGCAAGCAGCTCGCGTGCCTTGTAGTCTTTTCAATATTCGTAAAATAAAGAAATGGGAGGCCATACCAAATACCAGAATATACCTACTGGAGAGTCTCTTGAAAGATAGAAAGAAATATTGGTATCACGTTTCGTATCTTTTCTGAAAGGACACTAATCAGTTCTATGCATGCGTTTAGTGGAAAAAAAGGATCTATACAAAAATGTTCTGGAGATCCACTTGAAAATGAAAAAGAAATTTTGTATGGACACGAATTTTTTTGTTCTGTAGCTATCTTTTTTTTACTGGCTCACCAAAGGGCCTAAGGTCTTGAACATTTTTAGTTTCAGGACCATGCCTCTATGATTGATAGTTTTTGAGGGCCGTTAGGGTTCTCTGGTAATTTTTCCGCATTCACTACGTTTTGTGATTTTTGTGAAAAAAAATCTTTAAGTTCTATTTATAAGTGTAGTAGGGGGAAAATTTTTCATACAAAAATGTCTAAGAGAGCCTCTTGAAAAGAACCCAAAAAATTTGTATGGAGAGAATTTTTTTTGTTCGGCGGCCATGTTTTTTTTACCGGTTCACCCAATGGCCCAAGGTTTTTAATAACATTTGTTTGGGACCATGTCTGTATGACTGGTAGTTTTGGAGGACCCATGAGCTACTCTGGTAAAATTTCCACATTCATGACGTTTCATAATTTTCCTGAAGGAAGACCCATAAGTTCTACGCACATAAATAGTGAAGGGAAAAGTTCCATACAAAATTGTTCTGGAGAGCCTCTTGAAAAGAACCCAAAAAATTTGTATGGAAAACTTTTTTTTGTTCGGCGGCCATCTTTTTTTTACCGGTTCACCCAATGGCCCAAGGTCTTTAATAACATTTGTTTGGGACCATGTCTGTACGATTGGTAGTTTTGGAGGATCCATGGGGTACTCTGGTAAATTTTCCACAATCATGACGTTTCAGAATTTTTCTGAAGGAAGACCCATAAGTTCGACGTATATAAATAGTGAAGGGAAAAGGTTCCATACAAAATTGTTCTGGAGAGCCTCTTGAAAAGAACTCACTAAATTTGTATGGAGAGAATTTTTTTTTGTTCGGTGGCCATCTTTTTTTCACCGGTTCACCTAATGGCCCAAGGTCTTTAATAACATTTGTTTGGGACCATGTCTGTATGACTGGTAGTTTTGGAGGACCCATGAGGTACTCTGGTAAATTTTCCACATTCATGTCGTTTCATAATTTTCTGAAGGAAGACCTATAAGTTCTACGCACATAAATAGTGAAGGGAAAAAAGTTCCATACAAAATTGTTCTGGAGAGCCTCTTGAAAATTACCCAAAAAATTTATATGGAGAAAATTTTTTTTTGTTCGGCGGCCATCTTTTTTTTACCGGTTCACCTAATGGCCCAAGGTCTTTAATAACATTTGTTTGGGACCATGTCTGTATGACTGGTAGTTTTGGAGGACCCATGAGGTACTCTGGTAAATTTTCCACATTCATGACGTTTCATATTTTTCCTGAAGGAAGACCCATAAGTTCTACGCATATAAATAGTGAGGCGAAAAAAGTTCCATACAAAATTGTTCTGGAGAGCCTCTTGAAAATTTGCGAAATTTTTGTATGGAGACGAAATTTTTTTTTGTTTGGTGGCCATATTTTTTTCACCGGTTCACCCAATGGCCCAAGGTTTTGAACATTTTTTGTTTCGGGACGGTACCTTTCCGACTGATAGTTTTCGAGATCCCTTAGGGCACCCTAGTCAGTTTTCCACGTTCAGCTCTCTCTATAATTTTGTAGACCTTATATTTTTGAATTTTACACACATGAAAATTATGGTGAAAAAGTCCCATACAAAATTGTTCAGGAGAGGTGATCAGTACCTGACTTCAAGTAGCTTTATATATATAATTCTCCTCCTTTTCCAATGGGTTTCATCCTACGTACTGTGATTTTTTTTTTGGTTTCAAAAATTATCGACCCTGGGCTATAGGGAGAACCGCGGCCACCGACGCGCTTATACATAGGCACGCTCCCGCCGCCGCAATTTTTAAATCTGTAATATCTTCGAAAGTATTCATTTAAATCATATGCTGTAAAGGGCCATATGGATTTATATTAAATCAACAATGTATTTAAGGTATTTAATTAGATAAGGATTAATGCTGTATTGGTTGAAATCGCTTCGAAAATTAGCCATTATTTGTCGTAAAAGTAAATGACAAAAAAATGTTATTGTGGGATATCCATAAGAGATAGACATATACCATCGCGGACTTTTCTGTAGACCTTTTCAATGTGTACAATACTTAGTACATTATTTTGATAAATCTTGTAGGGTTCAGCCTGCGTTTGCAATGTAAGCGGAAAAAATGTAATTATTAACGACATCACATTAGAAACCTCAAAAATAACAGTATTTCTCCACTATTTAATGGATGTTATTATACATGTAAACCTTCCTCTTGAACCACTCTATCTATTAAAAAAAACCGCATCAAAATCCGTTGCGTAGTTTTAAAGATTTAAGCATACAAAGGGACATAGGGACATAGGGACATAGGGACATAGGGACATAGGGACATAGGGATATAGGGACGGAGAAATCGACTTTGTTTTATACTATGTAGTGATACATGCTGTAGAATTAGATTCTTTAGTTCCATATAAATATGGAACTAAAGAATCTAATTCTACAGCATAATATTAATACCTATTATGTTGCGGCTACATTATGGTTAATGTTAATGCCCAAAAATGCCAAAAAACGCGTAGAACTGAGTGGCCACTCGCGAGGCGCGCCACTCGCTCGCGGCGGCAGTCCCTGCGGTCTGTGCCTGCGGTCTTGGTCTCTCGGCATAAGTTCTGAGTTCTGACCAAGCGAGCATCGCTGAGCGACTATTATTTTTATTCAGCTAGGTAGGATAGCTCTTGTCGCTCAGCGATAACTAGTGAAACAAGTCGCAGTGTAAACAGTCAGCGAACACCTATTAATATCTACATAATTATATTATGCATCTTTTTTGTTTACACGGATTGTATACCTATCTATTGTAGGGTAGGAACACCGGTTTCCGGACACGCACCTGTTATCGTCCACCGAGCGGATCACTCTTAAGAAACGCTTAAAAATAGAAACATTATAAGACTTACATAAAAATAATGCATCTCTATGCCAACTTGAATGTCTTATCAAGACACAGCGAAAGAAAAAAGTCTATTTCACTTAAGTTTCTTTGAAAACAAAGCGATCGAATTTAGAGTATGCAATTAAGGAATGAAAATGAGCCGTGTGGAGCAAAAAAATTAGTGGCATGCTTCAACTATCGCGGAAAGTTATTAATTATTTTACTATAAGATTTAGTTTGATTCTTCTTTGTAGCACTTACTTATGTTTCATAAAATACTGTGAACGTGTTTTTTTACTTTTTATTACATTAGAATACAAATAAAAGGGGTGGACGACAACTAGTTCACTATTTTCTTAAGAAAACCTGTTATCGTCCGGGCGGTCAAACACAGGTTTAGCGTCTTAATTTTAGGTAGTCTTATTATCAATCGAGGTGTGCACAAAAATGGAATTAAGTTTATTAATTCGAATCCTATACACATACACTAGTTAGTGACTAGTCTTCGTCCACTTTTTTCTCATTGTATATAAAACTATGGGTCTTCAAAATCACGCGTGGACGATATCTAAATTTGCACTGAATAAATATTCTAAGTTTCGACCACCAAGCTATTATTTGAAAATAAATAGATTTAGTAAAAATATAAATAATTAAACTTGTTTGACAAAAGAATTACCTTATATTTTATGTGTTTCTCCTTGGAACTTTGATATATTTATAAGTTAAGATAGTATTGTCGATCATTATAATTTGTGGACGAAATTTAAAATAGAGAACCTGAAGTGCACCGGTTATCCGTCCACCTATATTTTAAACTGTATGAAAAACATATATTTAATATTATGTTATTATTTAGGCGAATTTTGATTATTACTCATATCTATAATTTATTTTTTATTCATCTACAAGTTAGTCCTTGACTGCGATCTCATCTGATGTTAAGTGACGATGCAGTCTAAGATGGATGCGGGATAATCTGAAAGAGGTACAGCAGAATCCGTACCCTTAAACGCTAAATGACTTGGAAGTAAGGCATACTAGACTAGAGACAATTTTGAAATTATTAAATTGAATTTACCAAATTGGTCTGCCGAGAATCAAGTAGAAGACCTTCCACTAATAAGACTTACCCCTGCGCCATGCCAGGGAGGCTGCCAAATTATATGTACCTACTTTTATATAATGTAAGTGCGATGTGGTAAAAGACGATGCAAGATAGATAGGCGCAAAGTTGGTAAATATATTATGTCATATTGTAGACTCTATAAACCGCGTTAACAAGGCAATAGTTTTTTTATCTGTTTTATTTTAAAACAAGCAGTTGACCGCTATTGCGTATGCGTAGAAAGACCACATCACTTTGTATAAAGTTCTTTATCACCCTGTGAAAGTTCTGTCAAAATAGGTTCAGCTGTTTTGAAAAGTAAGTACATATTACGAATAGACGAAAAACAGAAAACAATTTTTTTATAAACGGTTATGTGGCTTTTTAATAATGTATCAGTAAACATAAGTTCACTAAGTAATAAAAACCCATATATTTCGAAACGACGGACAGGAAGTTAATTTTAATTGGTATAGATATTAAATACATAATATTAAAGTGGTGTTAATATTACATATTCAATTACTTACTCATTACATGCATACTTTTTCATAGTAAATTTCTCATAGAAATCAGTGGACGGATAACAGGTACAAGGGTGGACGATAACTAGATTTAGTGGACGATAACCGGTGAAATCGGCATTTTCAGCTTTTTATTAGGATTAAAAAAAAAACTAGTTATCTGACTAAAAAAATACTAACATGCAATGAAAATAGACTATACTAGAAGTATATTATAACAAGTTTTTGTTTAATTTTTTTTATAGAACATATATTTTCACCCTCTCAAACTCAGTAACTCCACTAAATGGACGATAACCGGTAAGAAAACCCTACGTTTCTTGAGCGAGAAAATAGCCTATAGCTAGTCGTTTTTTCGCCGCGCGGCGGTGAGACAAGTGCCTGAAATCTGAATCACTAATTTGTTCCTCGGCTGCCTGACTACTACAGCTGTGAAGCTATTTTGGTCGGAGAAGTTAGCGGCTGGAAGCAGAACTACGTTGCAACGAGTACTCGAACCACTCGAAGATAGGTATGCCGCGATGCGCAGCTGGTACTTACCTAGTTAAGTGAAATTATTGTAGATGACGTTACTTTTGCACAGTTTGCATGATACATAATATTTCAAAGTTCACGACTTTAGGTATCTAGTAAGTAAATATGGCGCCTGTTCATAGATGTCGCTGAATATAATTGAAAAGAATAAAATAGAACAGTTTTTTATTCAAATAAACTTTTACAAGTGCTTTTGAATCGTCAATTGAATCTACCACCGGTTCGGAATGCTGATTCTGCTGAGAAGAGCCGGCAAGAAGCAAAGCCGAATAGAATAGACATATTTTTTATTAAGATAAACGATGTTACCCCAAACTACCTACTATAATTCCCTGTCATCATAAAAAGCCATATGCCGCGTAATAATATTACTTGTTTCGCCATAGAAAACACCAAGAGTGGAAACTAGAAAGTGCACTTAAAGATTTTTTCTTTGATTTTTTACAAAATAATAACTGGAGGATATTAGGGATAAGTAATAGAAAGTAAAAAAGCTATTTTTGAAATTTTTGTCTGTTTGTCTGTTCGTCTGTATGTTTGTGCGCGCATCACGCAAAAACTACTGAATGGATTGAAATGAAACTTGGCACGATTTAAGTTCATGCTACGGAGTAAGATATAGGATACTTTTTATCTCGAAATTCAGCACGGTTCCCTTGGAAGAGGGGATGAAAGTCAAAATGTGTACTTAGCTATAATTCACTAACGCGTGGTCCGATTTCATTCATTCTTTTTTTGTTATAAAGTAGATACTTTAAAGATTACCAGGTAATCTCTGGAAGGCTGGATCGATTTTGATGGGACTTTCACTGGCGGATGTTTACATTTTGATCTACCTAAACATCCGCCAGTGAACTTTGAACAGTTTTTAGCAAGGTGTGAGCTCAAAGGAGCTTAGGAAAACAAAATGATCCCCACGGGATTTTTAAAATCAATATCCACGCGAACGGGTGTCCGCTTGTAATAAATACATACAGTATGTATCTATCTTCTATCTATAATATAATAAAACTGTAACAGATCCAATTCTGTACATTGAAGATATTTTGAAAATTTCTTTTGGAGGGCATTCTATAATCGATACTGAAGCCAAAACTGTAATTTTTTTCATTTTTGTCTGTCTGTCTGTCTGTCTGTCTGTCTGTATCTTGGCCGCGCATCACGCCGAAACTACTGGACGGATTCGAATGAAACTTGGTACGATATGAGTTTATACCCCGAGGTAGGACATAAAATACTTTTTATCCCGAAATTCAGCACGGTTCCCTTGGGAGAGGGGATGAAAGTTAAAACGTGTATTTAGCTGTAATTCATTAACGCGTTGTTCGATTTCACTCATTCTTTTTTTGTTAGAAAGGTAGTACTTTATATATTGTGTCGTAAATATTTCAAGGTCATAGATTTTTTAGTTCAGAAATGACAGACATTTATTGGGTTCAAATAACTTGGGACCCGGATCTTTGT
This sequence comes from Melanargia galathea, assembly GCA_920104075.1. Taxonomy (NCBI): domain Eukaryota; kingdom Metazoa; phylum Arthropoda; class Insecta; order Lepidoptera; family Nymphalidae; genus Melanargia; species Melanargia galathea. The sequence continues at coordinate 1,590,894 of OV049860.1, forward strand.
ACGTACGGCTTATTTTAAACTGGCGTGCGTTTAAATTTATGTTTATCGGTCTGTCTATTTGTTTCAACTAATCTCAGAAACGGCTGGACCTTTTTTAATGGAACTTTCAATGGCAGATAGGTGATGTTACTTAGGCTAAATTTAGTTTTGGTACATAAAAGAATTATGGGATCCGTTCCGATCCTATATAAAACCTATAAACACGCGAACGAAGTTGCGGGGGTCAGCTAGTCTATAATATAATAAAACTGTAACAGATCCAATTCTGTACATTAAAGATACCTATTTTGAAAATTTTTGTTGGAGGGCACTCTATAATCGATACTGAAGCCAAAACTGCAATTTGTTTCATTTTTGTCTGTCTGTCTGTCTTTCTGTCTGTCTGTCTGTCTGTCTGTATCTTGGCCGCGCATCACGCCGAAACTACTGAATGGATTCGAATGAAACTTGGTACGATTTGAGTTTATACTCCGAGGTAGGACATAGGATACTTTTTATCCTGAAATTCAGCACGGTTCCCTTGGGATAAGGGATAAAAGTTAAAACGTGTATTTAGCTGTAATTCATTAACGTGTTGTTCGATTTCATTCATTCTTTTTTGTTAGAAAAGTAGTACTTCATATATTGTCCCGTAAATATTTCAAGGTCATAGATTTTTTAGTTCAGAAATGACAGACATTACCAACCTCAGTATTGGGCTCAAATAACTTGGGACCCGGCTCTTTGAACGTACGGCTTATTTTAAACTGGTGTGCGTTTAAATTTATGTTTGTCGGTCTATCTATTTGTTCCAGCTAATTTCCGAAACGGCTGGATCGATTTTAATGGAACTTTCAATGTTATAAGGAGTAACTTAGGCTACATTTAGTTTAGGTACAACAAAGGATTATGGGATCCAATCCGATCCTATATAAAAACCTATATCCACGCGGACGAAGTCGCGGGGATCAGCTAGTATTGTATATATCTACTCTTATTATTTTCATACAAAACTTTTCTCGTCGTTCTTATGAACATTATTTATTGTAGTAATACCTAATTTAATATTCTTTTTTTTTCAGATTTCCTGAGCCACGGGGCTAGTTTCAACAAAAAATACGGTCAGTAAAATTATTGCTTTTCACATACCCACTATCTAGGTATATAATAAATGGTACAGTTTGTATTGAGTAGCAAACGGCAGCTGCAGGATTCTAAACAATATTTTATTTAAAAGGAAAATCCAATATATCTAATGGACGTTAATTCATTAGATAAATCTTTACTAATATAAAGAAGCTTGTCCTGACTCCTGACTGACTGACTGATGATGATCAGTCAGTCGCACAGCCTAAATCACTAAAGCTAGAACCTTAAAATTTTCACAGTAGCTTACTTTTATGACTTAGGCGCACACTAAGAAAGAATTATTGCAAATTCCACCGCTAAAGAGGTTAAATAGGGGTTGAAAGTTTGTATGAAAGTCCGTCATTTTTTAAAATTATATCCATGATAATCGGTATTTGTACTGTCGGGTAAAAATAAAGAAATATGTGTTTCAGGATTTTTGAAAATTCTACACAAAAGTAGGTTAAAATTTGGGAATAAAGGTTTGTATTAGAGTCCATCACTCTTCACGTCATTTTTATCAATTTATATCCATGAAAATTGGTATTGAGGTTTTCGGTCAAAAATAAAGAATTATGTGTTTAAGGAATTTTGGAAAAACTACCCCTTAGTGGGTTAAATGCGGAATGAATGTTAGTATGAGATTTGTATGAATCCACGTAGGCGAAGTCGCGAGCATCAGCAGGTGTACACAAAATATGTAGATAGGTACCTAATTTGTAAGGGGACATAATTAATTAAACGGTTATCCGAATATTGATGTATTGTGGCTAATTATGATGCCTACATCATACATGTCGTGGTCAGATCTTAGAATTGATCGCTTAATGATGTGGTCTGGCCAAATCAATGAATGATCAGGGATTAATGATATTATACCAACAGCTAAACGCACGACAGCTTCATGATATTATGATCAAACATTAGAGATCATATTATCGTAAAATATTTACATTATCCACCATTAGAGGTGCTGGCCGCTAAGGTCGTGTTTTTTGTGAAGTGAAATAACAAAAAGTAGGGTGACCACGCAACGAATATCAACGGACTATTATTGGATTTAAAAATATGATTTCATGGAAATTTCATATTGTAGATGACGTTACCTACTTTTGCACAGTTTGCATGATATTTCAAAGTTCACGAGTCACGACTTTAGGTAGCTTGATTCGTGAGAAATCAAATTACCTACTTATTACATTATTTCTCATCCGAATCTTATTAAGACACCTAATTAATGAAAGCCATAGTATAGTCTACACTCTACAGCATAATATTATTATTATGTCGTTTCTAGTGGGGAAAAATAATCAAGCAAATACCTAGTTCCCACAGAAATTAAAGAATAGCCAAGTGCGAGTCGGGGCTCGCTCTTTCAGTGTTCCGTACATAATTATTAAAAACATAATATTTTGGGTGAAAGAAATATTTAATTTCCGAGCTAGACATCGCAACAAACCGTGAAAGAAAAACCCAAAAAATGTGCGTTTCTTCTTTTGGTCACAGCTTACATAGAAATAACAAAAAGTAGGGTGACCACGCAATGAATATTTATGGACTATTATTGTATTTCAAAATACGATTTCATGGAAATTGCACATGTGAAACTGAACGCTGTTGGCGGCCATTTTGTGGGCGTCCGTCATTGTCAACTGTCAATTCAGTTTCTCTAGTGGTCACGCGAATGTTCTCACATAACCAAATCAACATGTCCCAATTCCACGTAGTCTGGTCTGCCCTACCCCTAGAGTTTGAAAATTTTAAGTTTATAGCTTCAGTGGTTTAGGCTGTGCGTTGATGCTCAGTCAGTCAGTCAGTCATGACAAGCCTTTTTATCTATATTATATTGTGGTTATAAAGAGGTTTACTTTTCGAGGTTTCTTGTGGTGCTGACTGAAATAATAACGTCCCTTTTGTAAACTAAGATGGCCGATGGCCTTTTTTATTAAACTTGTTATTTTTATTTTATTTATATACACCGATTTCTCCCAGATTTGTGTGATTTATTTTTAATCAACAGAAGAAGTTTGCGAAATGATCTCTCTCTATTTATCTGCACCAGTGGCGTAGCATACCTTGGCGGGACCCCGTATAAAAATTTGTTTGGGGGCCCTTATGAAGGGTAAGGATTTCTCACAAATAAAAAAAAAATGTTTGCATAAAATTAAAAGCAATATTTATTCATCATAATTATTTATCTGTTACTTTTTCTAAAAATTTTACAAACAATTCAAATTAAATATATACTCTCCTTGCCTTTTTTTCGGCAAATTGATTTATTAAATCATTTATAGCTGATGATGACTTTAGTTTTTCTAAAGATTCTGCCTCTATGGACAACTTTTTGGACAACATTTTTTGACTTTTGTCATTTCTGAAATAAACAAAAATATGAGTTTTTGTTAATTTTTGCTTACGCACGTCGGGGGCCCCCGTGGCTTGGAGGCCCCGTATAATTGATACGGCATATACGGCGGTAGCTACGCCCCTGATCTACACCCATGCTTTAAATCCTCTATAAAAGATTCTGAAACAGTTAGCTTAATGCCAAAATTAAAACACCCAATGTTCTTATAACCATAATATCATCCAACTCCTTTGGATGATAAATTATGGTTACTAGGATTGGCTGGAGAGAATTCATATTATGAGTGTAGATAAAGTCTGGTATGCAACTGTTGATGATTAGGTATTAAAACACTCATGCGATCTTATTATCACACTTGGCTTCGCCTCGTGTGATGAACCCACATTCGTGTTTTAATACCCCTTATTATACAACAGTTGCATAAATAACTATTTGCTTCAACTCCCCAGATCTGATTTATAGAACACGTAGTAACGAATACGATAGTGACTAGAACTGTTACAAGATCTGGTACATATTAAAGTATTTCTACTACCACTACATACTACTATATACTACTACTATATATTTACCTCCGAAGCTCTGAAAGCGACGATCATGTTTAATTACTAAAACCAATATAACTAATCCTTTTAGAACACAGTATTCTACGAACTAATTCATTTACATGGAGTCATACCTGAATCTGAATCTAATTCGACCCTCTATTGGACGGTACTTTTGAATGTCTCCATTGCAAGTGCAATATCTAAATGCAAGCTTTAACCTTATTTAAACAGTCCATACCTTGGGAATTACCGAACCGATTTTAATATAACTTGCACCGTTCTCTGAGTTGAAGTTAACGTGAGGAAATAAAATGTGAATGGTCATAATTCGGTTAATAGTTTCGGAGAAATCCGCGGACAAACATGCATACGTAAATACACCTATGAAATGTTGTATATTTGTTTGGAAGCCCTTATAGATTATCATAATTGAATATTTTCCAATTTTTATATACATACCTACTGTCGTATTGATAACCTCTTTTTTAAATCGGTTAAAAATCCTGTGACATCTGTCATTTCATGAAATGAGTCTTTTGACCATTTCAGTTAAGATGTAGATACATTTATGTATAGTTACGAGTTATTGGTTTTAAGTATTTAATTATAGATTCTTTTATATTAGTATTACTTACCTACTGTATACTTACCTTTCATCAGAAGCCCGTCATTTTATAAGTTATATCCATGAAATTCGGTATTTCGGATTTTGTTTGAAAATAAAGAATTACGTGTTTCAGGATTTTTGAAAATTTTAACCCCAAATAGGACATGAAAGTTTGTATGAGATTTGTATGAATCCACCAGCTAGTTATTATTATATGTCTATTCACTCGTGCCGTGAAGGTATACTCAATTCGTTCCCACGAGGTAGGAGACACAGACTCTGCTCCGTATCTTAGCGGTGCGTACCAGAACGCTGAGTTAGGAATTAGGATAACAGTCCGCGAGACGTTTATATCTTACAATTTCACGGTAACTTAATACGTCCTGTGGTAGGGGAGCCGATGATGCTAAATGTGTATTTACTCGAGCGTCGTCGGGCCCTATTAGATTTTGTAGATTAGTTGATAGGAATAATAAAAGGTTATATAATGTTTCCCCTTTCAGTGGTGGGGAAAGCGTCTAGCTGCACGCTCTCATCTTCATGGAAGATTTTTATTACTTCGGCTTGTGGAAATCGGCTGATTATATTTTTTTGTTATTTTTACGTTATTTCCTTCAAAATAGAAAAAAAATTCAACCGCTCTCGAGATTCGAGGATGTCAAGATAACGTTATTTGTAGCAGCTTTGTAACGCTCCCACTCTTGTACGTTACGTTCAAATAGTCAAATTTTCTAAATATACCTACTTTTTAGCTCGTAATTAACCCACCATACCTTAGTCTGACGTTACTGAGTATTTAAAAAAACGATGGTCAGAACCATCGGTTTTTTTCGCGCGGCTCTATATAAAGGGCCTATGTATGGTAGAGGGTACTCAGCAGGATGCAAGATGCCTCCCTTATGTTAATCTGACGCGCTCGAGTAAATCCAAAAATCACTTCTTGGGCTCCCCTACTATTGTGTGGACGTGTGCAAAACCACTCGCTTGCTATAACTCTATACCTACCGAAATACATGTAGGGCTGGCGGTGTCCAGTTTCTAATGAGAATAGATAATAACATGTAGGTAACATCAGCGCGATGTGAGGGCAACATGACAAAACGTTCAACTTGTGCCACTACCACTATAGCCTTTTAATGCCCCACTGCTGGACACAGGCACAGGATTTATTGTTCCAATGCGGGTTGGCGGGCTTTAACGACTATTATCACATGATAGTGAAAATAGCCGAGACTGACCGCTTAACGTGCTCTCCGAGGCACGGGAGTGACACACCGCCAACTACCAACTCCGGGGTGGCACAGAGAATTTCTTGATAGAAAAACCCAATACCTAACATTTATTTGCCCTACCCGGGAAAATATACTTTATACTACACCTGTTCGGAAAGTACCTTCTGGTTTGTCTCATATCGAAAGTCAAAGTTCGTCATTACTGTCAAACAAATATGCGGGCTGAAAAGATGTATGGGATTTCATTGTTAACGCGCTAGAGCGGGTTGAAAAGTTGTATGAAATTCCATTACTAACGTGCTTTTTTCTTATTAATTTTTGATAAAATCCGATCAGTACATGAAAAAAAACCTATTTCGACAAAGATGACATAAAAAGCATCTAATAAAGAAGTAACTATCACGGTAGGTGGCGCTCATGTCGGTATGTCACCGGGCACGACCGGGGTCCGCTAGTTTAAATAATATTCAATTTTAATTAATACAATTAAATAAAAGTAAATAACACCCCGTCGTTTTTGCGTCGGGGGTTAAAAATAGAAAACAAAAATTTTTTCGCGCTGTTTTCTTTTTATTTTGCGAGTCGCTTTCTTTTGTTTTAGGTACCTATCCAAATTTTCAATTTATAAAATTTAGGGAACTCAAAGTGTCTAATAGTGAGCCGCCCAACCCCGCCGGAATTAAAAAAATGTGGCCAAGCAGTTATTGTTGTATTGATAATCTCTTAACCAAGATATCTAGAAATAGATAGAAATAGATACAACAAAGCATATGAAGATTTTTTACCATGGAAACCCAATGTCTTCTTCTGATTGATTTCCGGTAATAATTGTAATATTTTTGATTATTTTATTATTTTCCTCGTAGGTGTAGTATAAAGCACCATGGATCCCTTCGGGAGAAAGTGCGATTCCTCTCGGGCGTATTGCGGCCCTACGACCCTACGGCCTTGGGCCTCAAACTACACCCTCGTAGTAATCGGCGACTTTCTCCCGTCGAGGAACAATGTACTATTTCAAATCATCCAGGAACCCATTGATAAAAATGAAAAATGTGATAAATGAAGAACCGCTCGACCGATTTTGTGCAAACTTCAAATAAACCATCTACTAAATAGTCCGAACAAAGCCTCCCGTCAACATCGAGGTAAAATGTGTATTTTGACTTTCATCCTCTCTCCCAAGGGAACTCTGCTGAATTTCGGGATAAAAGGTATCCTATATGCTATTATGTAGTATGAACTTAAATCATGCCAAGTTTCATTTCAATCCATTCAGTAGTTTTTGCGTAATACATGCACAAACATACAGACAAACAGACAAAATTTTCAAAAACAGCTTTTTTACGTTTTATTACTTATCCCTTACGTCACTCACTTATTTTTTTGTAAATATCTTTAATGGACAGGCACAGAAAGTCTATGGTTTTAATCTATGTATAGACTAAGCACCTGCCGAGTGCACGCCTGCCTCACTGCATCTTTGTCTGTCAAATGAAATTGCGCGCGCAACACTTTTCTGTCACTTTCAACACTCGCACCGAACATTTTATATCTTAAAATCCAGGCAACCATGATTTAGCACCACTTTTGACCAGGCAACCAAATACGGTTCGATTAAGAATAAAATAATCTTTCATTTGACATATAATTCGTTTAAATAACAGATGAGGGTAGAAATTTCTAAGGTGGGATCTCCTACTATAGCAACAGTGGGTATTTATTTCAATACGTCGATTATAATGCGGGAGGTCCCGGTACTACTTACATAGTTACGAGTATAGCATGGGTAGTAGATACCCGATGAAAACTCTAATAATTCTTATATATAAAATTCTCGTGTCACAATTTTCGTTCCCATACTCCTCCGAAACGGCTTGACCGATTCTCATGAAATTTTGTGAGCATATTGAGTAGGTCTGAGAATCGGCCAACATCTATTTTTCATCCCCCTAAATGTTAAGGGTAGTCCACCCCCAAATTTTTATTTTTTTATTTTTTAGACAAAATTTTTATTTTTTATTTTTTTATGATACAACATACAAAAATACATACAATCCTAAATTTTCACCCTTCTACGATCAATCCTTATTTTTTAATTGCGATATTAGTACTTTGATGACCGGGTAGGTTGCACTGATGTCAGTATGTCACCGGGCAGGACGAAGTCTGCCGGGTCCGCTAGTAATATAGAAAATTCTCGTGTCATAGTATTTGTAACAAAACTTCTCCGAAACGGCTTGACCAATTCTTATGAAACTTTTTGTGTATATTCGGTAGGTCTGAGAGTAAGGCGTAAACTATTTTTCATACTGCTATGTGATAAGAGTAGTCCACCCCAAAAATTTTGTTTTGTCAATTTTTTTATTTTAATTTTTTTATGATTTGGCATTAAAAATACATAAATTACAACCCTAAATCTTCCTAGCGAAATTAGTTATTTAATAATAACCGGTTAAGTGGCGCTGATGTTGGTATGTCACCGGGCAGAACAATGTCGGCCGGGTCCGCTGGTTAATATTAAAATATTTTAACAGTTAAAAAATTAATTAACACTGTAAAAATTACATCCAAGAACCATTGAAAAATTTTCAAAGCGTGAATGAAAAACGAATTTAACGGCAACCGTGTATAATGTATACCTCATGTGTGCATTAATTAATATGTAGTCGATTACTTTGTATTACAGAGGATTTCGGCTTAACGCTGTTCGAGTCAAAAGAGATTTTACTGTATTTATTTCATAGCTTACGCGCGACACGCGAGGCCATGTCCAACAAAGGGCTTTGATTATTATTATTGATAAATTAAATAATTTTATTTGTTATTTATAACTTGGGGTAATATTATAGCTTCAAAACTCAGCGTAGTATTCAAATTAGTTTTTTTTTACGGTCAGCCGTCAAATGTCATTTCCAACGGGTGGCACCCGGTGCGGACAGCATCCGCCGCCCATTTCTCATACGCCACTGGTCCCGGGTTCGATTCACGGCAAAGGCAATCTGACAATAGTCTCTGGTCCGGTCTGGCGGAAGCTTCAGCCTTGGCTAGTTTCCCCGCCAAGTGATTTAGCGTTTCAGTACGATGACAGGTATAGTATGTCGAGGTATGCAAGCTCTATTCGCGTGCGGCTGACTACACTAGAAGAAAAGTGGTTGTCAATCAGAACAGAATAAGAATTTAAACCAGCCGCGATTCAGTGTTCGCTGCGGGAAGTGACTTCAATTTAGATTCTTCTATGGTGCATATACATTAGTACGTCTACGGCCCGGGCTGGAGCCCTGAAAATTCTTTGAGTTCAATTTTATAATTGTATTATTTATACGGCGTTATTATATTCAAGATGTAGCCGCTTGTTTGATTTCGCTACAATTGAACAATAAAAATAGGGTTTTAATTTTTAAACTTTATCTTGTTTTATACCTTATATAATCTACCTGTTTATGTAAAAGTCAAAGTCAAATTAATATATTTATTCAAAATTGGTGCACTGTACACTTTTTGAACGTCAATTTAAGTACATGAAAGTGAGGTAATTGCGATAATGACTTACGAAAACTTAAAACTAAAACTACGAGAGATCAAAACGCGCCCTAGCCTGAGAAGAGCCCACAACAAACTCAGTCAGGTATTTTATTTTTATCATCACCATCTCGCAATATGGTTACGTATATCTTTAAGATGTAGGTACCTACAGTAAGTACAACAAGCATAAATTGGTTTATTGCCCACTTACGTGATTTATAAGTTTATAAAGTTGTGAATGCCGACCACTTGCCACTGATTGATTGTGCTGTGCCCTCACTTGATAACAACGCAGTTGTTTGGACCTACTCTTTGATATCTGCAACTGTACTCACGCCCTTCCTTAATTTCTTATTTATATAGTTCTTATGTTCCCATCATTGAAAATTATTGGGTTTTTCTATCGAGAAATTCTCAGTGCCAGCTCGGTTGGTATAGTCGTCGTTTTTTTTGTTTTAATTTTCTCACAGATCGGATCACACAGGATCGTAGTAGGGTAGGTCATGTAACTGGACTGATTGCCGCTGTGACAGGCGGGTGCTAGAGTGGAAATCACGTAACGACATAGCCATTATCCATGAATGGAGCCAATCACTTCAATTGTGATTGCATAATCGAACAGAACAGGATATGAAAGTTTTTTTATTCGTTTAAACTTTTACATAATAGGGAATCTTCCGTGAACTCAGAACTAATTAATCGAGTAATATGATAATTATCTTGAGTCTAGTTCGGAATACCAGAAACCTGGCAAGAAACTCGGTGGTTGCTTTTTAAAAGATTCATATTGCAATATCGTAGCCCGATACTCTCGTATTGTTGTTGAGTTTATTATAATAAATAATTAATTGCATTCTCGCGCATTGCTAATCTACGCTCTTTTAACATTTATATTTACCTTTAATATATACCTATTAATATTTTACCTCGATTGTATTATACGCTTTTTTATGAACAGATTTGTCATAGACTTCTTAAGCCTGTGCAAAGGCAGGCAAAGATTGTCAAATTTTGTATTAGAATTTTTTGAATCTAATATTTTTGAGGTGTAGTTGATTAGTCACGTGCCTATTTACAAGGTGGCTCATTTCTGCTGCGTATACATGCGAATTGTGAAACCCTGAAGACTACTATATTATGGGGCCTTTCAATCCTGAAAGAAATAAATTCAACAAATGTCTAAACGCTAAGTGTAGGGGATTTCTCTGATGCTGAAATGTCCATGAGAAGTTGTAATCATTTTAATATCTGATAATCCATCTACTGGCCATAATGAATAATAAATTCAGTACCTCCTCCTTTTATGAAGTTGGCCAAAAAAAGCCAAGAGCCCGTAGCTCTCGATTCGTAGCTCCGTAGACCGTAGCACTTCGTAGCACGTTCCCTACGAGTAGACGAAGAAATAAGTTACATTTTCATTGTACAATTTTATTTAAAGATGCATACTATAAATAAACATAATTATAATAATAATTATTTGTTATGATGTTTTGAAGTCGGTAAAAAATTAATGATGTGACGATTTCTTGTCGAGGGGATCTACGAGTAAAGCAGAGATCGGCTATACTTCAACAGTCGCGTACAATTATGCTCACGATATGAAACATATCGATGTAAGCATAAATGTTGATGTGTTTTTATAATATTAGAGCAGGTACTTTTTAACCCCCGACGAAAAACGGCGGGGTGTTATAAGTGTGATGTGTCTGTGTGTGTGTGTGTGTGTGTGTCTATTCCCCTGTGGCGCTCAAACGGGTGAGTAGTCGAGAGTGTTGTTAGCTATGTTTGATGAAAATCGGTCCAAGATGGCCGCCGCTACAAAATGGCGGATTACATATTTTTTCACAACTCCCTTAATATGGGTATCAAATGAAAGGGCTTGACTAGTAGAGTAGCACTATGCAAATCCAAGATGGCCGCCGCCACAAAATGGCGAATGTCGGGGGGTTTTTAAATTTTTAATTTATACTTGTTCTTAGTTGCTTTAACAACCTGTATGGTTGTCAACACTGTAATCACTGTTGAACCGTTCATAAGCTCACATGTCAATCTTGTTTGCGGTCAAGTAGGTTTCAGTTTACCAATATGCAATTTAAGGAGAAAGTAATTACTGGGTCGTGTACGCTTTGCACGTTAGTTAGATGTTACTGTTAGACGTAGGTCTCTGGTAGGAATGTTCACACCCCGCGGTCTTGCGCCGCGGTATCGTTCGCTTTTTTGATTTCATTAACCCCCGACGCAAAAACGACGGGGTGTAATAAGTTTTACGTATCTGTGTGTGTGTGTGTGTGTCTGTCTGTCTGTCTGTCTGTTCCCCTGTAGTGCTCAAACGGGTGAACCGATTTGAATGCGGTTTTTTTTGTTTGAAAGGTGAATTAGTCGAGAATGTTGTTAGCTATGTTTGATAAAAATCGATCCAAGATGACCGTCGCTACAAAATGGCGGATTACATATTATTTTTTCACAACTCCCTTAATATGGGTATCAAATGAAAGGGCTTAACTAGTAAAACAGCTCTATGTAAATCCAAGATGGCCGCCGTCACAAAATGGCGAATGTCGGGGGCTTTTAAATTTTCAATTTATACTTGTTTAGCAACACTAAGCTTGCAGTTTAACATGTATATTATGTTCTTCTTTGTCTATGCCTTCATAAAAATACTATCACGCCTTGTTAGCTGGACGGAAGAGAGAGAATAATCTTTGGCTGGACGCGGGTTAAATCCGCGTACCTACAACATTATTTTTATTGTATTAAACAGAACTTGTGGGTATTCTCACTCGGTGGTTAAGTGGCATTGCAGTCCTCGGGTTTTATATGCGTATATGTTATACTTATTGCTGCTGGAGTGATGCTATACTATCCTCTAAACAGATAACATTATAGAAAAAAAAAGTAGTTTACGCCAAAGGAACAAGTATAAATTAAAAATTTAAAAAACCCCCGACATTCGCCATTTTGTGGCGGCGGCCATCTTGGATTTGCATAGTGCTATTCTACTAGTCAAGCCCTTTCATTTGATACCCATATTAATATTAAGGGAGTTGTGAAAAAATATTATGTAATCCGCCATTTTATAGCGGCGGCTATCTTGGATCAATCATCATCAAACATAGCTAACAACACTCTCGACTAATTCACCTTTCAAACAAAAAAAATCGTATTCAAACCGGTTCACCCGTTTGAGTGCTACAGGGGAACAGATAGATACATACACACACACACACACACACACACACACACACAGACACGTCAAACTTATAACACCCCGTCGTTTTTGCATCGGGGGTTGATAAAACTTCTTCAGATTTTTTCGACCCCTTGGTTTCACCTATGTACTTACTTAGTAATTAGTATGCAAAAATTCCGGAAGTTATTTTACAAACATTTCGGCATAACGGGTGGAGTACCACTATCGGAAACGAAGACAGGTATAGTCTGATTTTTAATTCGGTGGAATTCTGAAACTGAAACGAGTTATTTGTATGAAAAACAGGGTTACCGCCTGAAGTTCTATTTTACCCCAAACTAAAGTAGGTAACTGAAGTATCTGTCAGGCATTTGTCATATCTACATGAGGCAATTGATTTAGATTCACTATAATTAGACTCGGTAGGTTAGGCGCTACAATCTTAAAAAAAATTAAAGAAAATTTCTCTCAATACAATTGTTATGTAGGTAGTTTATTCCGCGAAGAATAATTGGACGTAATTTAGCGAAAAGTAAATCAACCCACAAAACTTGTTTATGGAAAAATTAACTTTATTCTGAAATAGTTTTGGTTAGTTCTTTATTTATTTTATAAGTATTTTGTGGGTTGGATCCTAAACGACGTCCATTACTGTGGATGAATACTGAAACTCTCATGCTTATTTAATTCATTTATTAAAAATATACATTATACATAGATTTGGTATTCATTAAAAGTGAGAGCAGAAAGAATAAATTATGTTTTTGCAACAAGCAACTGCATTATTTGGCAATAGTATCTTTAATTTTGCACCTCTTTATAACAAATTATGCGATAGAAATGTCTCATCATTATCTGATAGAAATGTAAATATCACAATATTTAAACATAAAATTAAGGAATATCTGCTGAAAAAAAGATACTATGTCATCAAACGTTATTATTTTAGTTGTAATTATACACTCATTCGCAAAAAAAAAAACGGGCGGTTTCGATTTTCTTCCTGGCTGAAGAAAATAAAATACCAAAAAGGTTTTAATCATTTGAACATGTTATTGGCCAGTTATAAAAGTACCATAATGTTTATAAGAGTACATTCCAAATTCAAATTTTTTACTGACCCTGGTTTTCAACGAAAACAACTTTTAACTATATTTTGAGGCGCGAATTCCCTACATATTAACTTTTTATCAATTTTTATTAAATTATCTGATGTCCTTGAATAGAATAGAATAGAATAGAAAAGTTTTTTATTCAAATAAACTTTTACAAGTGCTTTTGAATAGTCAGATGAATCTTCCACTGGTTCGGAATGCCATTCCAACCGAGAAGAACCAGCAAGAAACTCGGCGGTTGCTCTTTTCCAAATTTACAATATCAATATAACAATTTTATGTTAAGTACATGATTGAATTGCCGTCTCGCGCATTGCTGGAACGAGTCAAATCCACGCCTTTTTATCATTTATATAAGTAATCATAATTTTATTCAGATAAACTTTCACAAGCGTTTACGAATCGACAAATGAATCTACCACAGGTTCGGAATGGTGCTTACAATTCTACACATGTGAAGAAGGGCAGACAAAAGTAGCCCCATTTCCGACGGTGGCACCCGTTCACGAGCATGACGCATGATCCAGCCATTGCTTCGCTCAACCATATTCGAGGGAACGTACACATTCCCTCCTTGACATTTAAAAGTATTGTTATTGCTGTTAGCAATCTCGAAAATGGTAGATAAAGTGATAAAAGCGAGCAAAATTATTGCGCTGCTTGAAGAAGGTTGCAGTCAATGCTTCGTGGCTCAGAAGCTAAATGTGAGTCGGTCGACAGTTCAAAGGACCTGGCAGTGCTATCAAGAGACCAGTTCCGTCAAGAGAAGGCCTGGTTCTGGCAGAAAGAAATGTACCGAACAACGGGATGATCGTTTTCTATAGTTCGTCAAGCGTTGAGAAATCGCAAATCTTCTTATGTGGACCTCAAGAACAGCCTCAAAGGAGTAAGAAATGTGCAAATTAGTCTATGGACGGTCAGGAGGAGACTTCTCGCTGCTAATATACACAGTCGTCAGCCTAAATTACTCCGTGGACATCGAGTTGCCAGGCTTAGCTTCGCTCGAAATGGTGTGTCATGGACTCATGAAGACTGGGATAGGGTATTGTTCTCAGGATATCTCTGCATGGTGAAGACCGACGTCGGCGAGTGCTACGTAGACGAAGAGAACGCTTTGCAGAGGCATGTTTTGAAGAAATCACACCTTATGGAAGGGGGCTCTGTTATGTTTTGGGCAGGAATCTATGGATCGCACGGAGTTAGTCTTCATCGAAAACGGTACACTGACTGGACACCGATACATAACGGAAGTTCTAATTCCTTATGCACAACCCGCTTTAAGCGCTCTTGGCGAAAACTCAATTTTTATAGACTACAACGCTCGCGCCCACCGGTCTGGCGATGTGGAAGCGTATATGATAGAAGTCGGAATTCGTCGTTTGGACTGGCCAGCTAGAAGTCCTCATGGACCTCAATCCTATGGAGCATGTCTGGGACGTTCTGAAGCGACGAGTGAGATCAGTGCAGCCGGCTCCGCAGACCATCAGAGAGCTAAAGAATGTGATTACCGTGGAGTGGGAACGTCTTCCCCAAGAAACCATAAAATATATACTCGCTAGCATGCCCAGACGAATGCAAGCTGTGATTTTAGCAAGAGGGGGTCACACTCAATACTAAACTTTTATCTGCTTTTAATGTATTCAAGAAAAACAAAGAAATTAACACGTTTAATTTTTATTTAGCGAGCAGGTACAATAATAGTGTTTTGAGCTTAAACATTATTTCTCAATACTTTAATCAAAATGTTATGATAAAACTGATGAAAACCTTCCTAATTAATTTATAAAATTCTGAGGATAACAATACCTAAAATTGTCAAACAAACTAATAGTACCTAACTATAAAATAGTTCTTTGCTTAAGTGCCCATTTTTTTTTTTGCAAAAGAGTTTATTTACTTAGTTAAAATTAGATTATGTACTCTAGCGGCACGCTATGATGGCCGGTTTGACGTTTGTCCGCTCATGAAGTTCCGTATTAATTGATAACGACTTTGAAGGAAATAATTGTATTACTTTATTGACGATAGTGATGTGCAGAGATTCATAAATTTTATCGAATGTAGTTTTAGGTTTAGGACTCAAAATTTATTTATTAAATTGATTTCTTAAATGTATACAAGTGTAGAAAAATCAGTTTGCACCATTTAAGGGGTGAATGTACTTGTGAATATGAACAATTTTCACTATGTGGACAAACCTCTGAAATCGCAAAAAAATATCAATAAATTTTTAAAAATGGAATCTAATACGATCGTCACATAGGATCGCTGGCTAGCACAACTACTACCTCCGGCAAACTCGCGTCAATGCTCAATGCAAAACAAAGCAGTTTCGAATTGACGTTGCTTCGAAAAGTATAAACTGTCAGTGCAATGCGATTGTGATATAGTTTTGACCTGGCTTTGGATTTCAAATATTGATACTGCATTACTGTTGACCCTTGCTCGTTAATTTGGACTCTGTTCAAGCCCTTTGTTGTGGATTTCGTCGATATGACCGAACGTACGCAGAGAACTGTTCTAAATAGTCAGACACGTGAGTTCGTAATACGCCTTCGTAACTATTTCGATCGTGAAGCTCAAAATGGAGGGCCAATTTTACCTATAACGTCAGTGGTTGAACGCGTAGCTGATGCGCTTAATATTGGACAACGAACTGTTAGACGGATAACTAAAAAAAAATATGGCGAGACTGGCACAGAAGAAAATAAACTTCACACACCAAAAAAGAGAAAACGAGCAAAACCAGTCGTAGGCATCGATAGCTTTGATGCCGATGCTATCCGAAGACATGTTTACGGCTACTATTTACAGAAGGAGTATCCAACAAGAAAAAAGTTGGTGCATTCACTGAAGGAAGCTGGATTATTCTTCGGTGGGGAAAGTTCTTTAACGAAGATTTTGAAGACCATTGGATTTCGATACAAAAAATGTAACAAACGCAAAATATTGATGGAAAGATTTGATATAGCGATGGCAAGGTATACTTTTTTACGGCAAGTGAAAGAAATCAAAAATTGGCAAAATGTTGTGTTCTTGGATGAAACATGGCTTAATGCTAACCATACTGTAGGCCGTTCTTGGAACGATGACACAGCAGCATCTACTTCCAAAGTTCCTGTAGGAAAAGGATCGCGACTTATAATTTGTCACGCCGGAACCATCAACGGGTTTGTCGAAGGTTCTCTCATGGCTTTTGCGTCAAAAACCACTGGAGACTATCATGAAGACATGAATGGAGAAAAGTTTACTGAATGGTTTACCTCAATGTTGTGTAGCCTCCCTGAACCATCTATTATAATTATGGACAACGCCCCATACCACTCGATGCAAATTGACAAGCCACCTGCCCAATCCCAAAAGAAAGCTGATATCGTCGCATGGCTTCGTAAAAATGGCGTAGATGCAAACATGAATATGTTAAAAGCGGAATTAGTACGTCTTTTAAAAGAAAACAAACCAACCAAGATCCGATACGTCATTGACGAAATAGCATTAGAACATGGGCACAGAGTTATACGGTTACCGCCTTACCATTGTGAGTATAATGCGATTGAGTTGGTGTGGGCTCAAATTAAGGGATATGCTGCAAGACACAATACAGAACCCCCATTTACCACAAAAAAAATGCTAAAATTATTAGAAGAAGCTTGTGAACATGTGACTAAAGGAGACTGGGAAAAGGTTGTGAATAGAACTGTTAAATTAATAAGGGAAGATTATGAAAGAGATGTGAAAATAGATAATATTATAGAAAACGAACATATAATTATTAATGTATGTGATGATAGCAGTGACGACAGTGAAAATAGTAGTATGGACGAATCTGATTAATTATGGCCTTTTGTGGCACCTTTTTTGGTATCTTTTGTATTCATATGTTTCTTGTGTGCATATAAAGTATGTATATTCATTTTCGTTCAAATATTCAGTTCGTTCAAATAAATTAAATAAACATATACATTTTTGTTTTATTAAACCTATTTAATCAGGTACAAAAACAAAACTTAATTGTTTTTTGTTCGAGAATAAATTGACATTCCACATCACTATTGTAATGTGTCAAACCGGCCATCATAGCGTGCCGCTAGTATAATTATATTAATTTGCATGCCCAAACATGGCAGATTGTAGTGCTATTATAAATATACTTGTTTGGCGCGTGGGTGCGCGGCCCGCTAAAGCGGACCGTGAGGATTCGAGGAATGTTTGTTTGAGCACCTCCCACCTATCTTCAATACCCTGACCGTACTCCTCATCCGTCTCCGAAATCTTCAACCATATTTTTCTCCGCATGAATTTTTGTCTTCTATATGAAACAATCACTGAAAACACTTTTGTATGAAAAAATAAATTCTGCCAACATGATTTTTTTCTGTTTCTTGATCATCTTTTGCCAAGAAACCACACTTCCATCATCTTACTTGGTGAGATTTGTATGGCGGCCATCTTGTTTCGCCATTTTGAATTAGACATTTTGATATTTTCATTAATATATCAATATTTAATACCAATTTGCATTAACAATGACCTAAAACTAAAAACCTTAAAAATTATAATATAATAACTAAAATATATTATTAAAAGAAGTCCCTTTAGGCAAGGTTCAGAAGATACTGGTTATTATAATACAAATATATTTTTATATACAAAGATATTTTTGACATTTCAACATTTCGACAATTTGACATGTCGACATTTCGACATTTTGACATGTCGACATTTCGACATTTTGACATTTAAACACTTCAAAATTTTGATATTTTGACATTTTTACATTCTGACCATATTTTTGTCATTTTGACATTTCGGTGGCGTAATATATTATATTACATAAAATAACTATATGTAATATATTATATTACATAAAATAACTTAAAAAAAACTCATAATCTAAAACTTTATAGTTACTTTAATTATTTTAATTATTTATAATCTGTATTGTATACTGTATAATCTGTATGTAATGTACCGCCTATTATAGTTTCGAACCAGTCCGGGGCCCTTAGTCGCGGGGCGCGGCGCGGCGCAAAGCAAACTGTTTTTGACTTTTTGCTTCTTTATGCTAAGGGCCCCGGACGGGTTCGAAACTAGTCGGGCACACGCCAACAAAAATATGTTAAAGCCGTTGTTTCTGTTCCTTAAAATAATTATAAATTATTTTATTTTTTAATATTAGTTATAAACATGAAATTTTAATAGTACCTAACTTTGTTACGTAGTCACAAAAGATTATTGGAAATTCCAATCCAAAGGAGTTAAATAGAGGATAAACATATATGAGATACAAATCTTATACAAAATCCACGCGGACGAGGTTGCGTGCATCAGCTAGTTACACATAAGCATATTTACATTGAACATTGAGAATTCTCTTATGAAGTACTTGATGAGTATGTTTTAAAATTATTTATATATACCTAATTAAGAACTTAAGACTAATTTGACTCGAAATCTTTTAACCCTAAGCCTTAAAATTAAAAACTAAGTCAATGTACTTAAAAGCCGTATAGGACTAAAAGGACTCGTCTCGAGACTCGGAGGCGTGTCATACGCCTCACGTCTTGCCATGCGACGTACATGCATGCTGTATACTTATCTATCAGTACTTACTATGCACAGTGCATAAGTAAGATATAGTGCGACGTCGCCGCAAACCTATATCTTTCATTTAGGAAATTAAAATAGTGATTGTATTATATGAATAAGACAAAATAATTAATTGTTATTATATCTAACTATCTGCTACCATTTATTAAAACATTTTTAGTGAAATATGTCAAATCTTTGACATAATATATCACAAAAAATGTTTTAGTCTACTTAAATTTATTTAACAACAGTCTTATTAAAAACAAGCTCGAAAGATGTATTGTTCCATAAAAAATACATGCATAATACGTATTGTACTTTCTAATATTCACAGAAAAATGCACTCAGTGCATATTTTGTATAAAAAAAAACTTACAGCCTGTTTCACCACCTTCTGATAAGTGTTGGATAGCCTAAACGTAAGTTTTGTCACTTTCTTACTTTATGTCAAGTGACAAAGACAAAAGTTGTAGATAGCTATCTAATACATATCAGAAGGTGGTGAAACAGGCACTTATAATACTATAATACAATCTTAATAACAATATGATCTTTGTTTCTTATAGAATAGAATAGAATAGAAAAGTTTTTTATTCAAATAAACTTTTACAAATACTTTTGAATCGTCAATTGAATCTACCACATACATATACACATACATATACACACTGCACACCATCGCACACAAAACTACAAAAAGTTGTATACGCAACACCACCACCAACCACCGCGTTCTGTATCCACTCAAAATCCTCGTCATCGGAGCTTTGAGGTCGATGGACTCCTCTGGTTACCGTCACTCTAACGTCAACTAAACGTGATATTAATCCATTTAGAATCTTGTCGTCTCGGTTCCTCTCGATTCCAATCCGTGAACTGGACGCGCATCGCTGCCGAGGCCTGACCGGCGGCCGCGGGACGGCGGGCGGCGCAGCAGCGCCACGTAAGCGTCGCGGTACTGCGTGTTCATCACCCCATATATTATAGGGTTGATGCACGTACTCGCGTACAGAAGGAGGTATCCGGCTATTTGCATTATAGGAGAATGTACTTGTGCAACTTTCGTGATCGTGATGGGCAGGTAGCAGACTATATATGATAAGAATGTGACCAGAACCATCTTGGTCATCTTCAATTCTTTGCGACGCGCTTGGCTCTCCCTCGCGTCCCTGATGGCGGAGTCCTGGGAGCGTTGATGTTCACGCATTCTTCGCTTCGACTTCTGTACGAAGCAAATGATTTTCGTGTAGCACGTGATGATGAGTAACGCTGTCACGATAGCCACGACGAAGAGTGCCGTTTCCGCGGAACGACCGCTTTCATCTGGCACTATGGTACACAATATGCCCAGCTCTTTATTATAGCCGAATTTACCCCATATGCCATTTAGGGTTGGTAACAGTATGGCATATGAGAATACCCACGAGAATGAGATCATGGCGGCTACATTGTGTTTTCGGTACACACATTCGTACCAACTTCGCTGGACGACCGATATGTATCGGTGCATTGTTATTAAACCGATACACAATAAAGACACGCTGAGATTTCCATACCGCAAAAACGGTATAATTTTGCAAGAAATGCCATGCCGTGCCGTGTCTGTCCGTAAATTTGAAATATCAAATGGGTGTACCGATGCACAAAACAAAAAGTTTGCTATGCATAAGCATATGGTGTATGTAGTGGCCGCGTTCCACACTCTAGTGTATTTGATTAGGGCGACCACTGTGAGCAGATTTCCGGTCAGCCCTACGATCATACTTACGCCCATCACGATCGCCGAAAACGTGAGTAACGCTGGTGATAGTTGTCTAAAGTCTACATTTTGCATTTCTTGCGTGATGTTGACGAGCGTGACGTTCTCCATTTTTATTTAATTTTTCACTCTTTTAAATCACTTAATAACGTTGGCCTCTCTAGGGCACAGAATAAAATTACTGCTCTAGGGCCTCTCGGCTCACTCGGTCTATCCACTGCAGGTTAAAATATTTGGTTTTTTAAACACACAGATAAAGGTGTCCGAGGTAAATCGTTATGAGGATATAATATAGTATATCGATTAATACGTACACAACACTTACATTAGGTATTTTATAGTTTGTTTTCTTTCGGTGAAATTCTGACACCACTGGCACTATAGTCTTTTTAATGTCCCACTGCTCTCGTAAGAATAATTTTAGGGCTTAGACCCACCACGCTGCTCTAATGCGGGGTGGCGGGTTTTACGACTATTGCATATTATTGAATTGACTATTGAATATTATATAGTAATAAATAGACGTGACCGACTGTTCAATGGCTCTGGTCCGAGGCACGGGGTGCAGTACCATCAACTACCAACTCCGGACTGGCACTGAGAATTATATTAATTAAATCGGGCATCGCTACCGGCGATCTGTTTGCCATACTGTCCAGGAGTTGCTTAGTCTCACTTTGCACAGCTCGAAAACTTTACTAAATATCTGTTACTGATCGAAACATAATGACTTCAGAGTAAAATGAACGTAAACTAGCTTATTTTAAGATTTGAGTTCGCCAATACATTCAGCATTCGAAAACAGCCCGCGCCCCAAGCAGAAATGTTGTTTGATAAATATTCGAAGTATTGAATTACGACTTTAAAATCTTCTTCTAAAAAAGAGTATTTGGGTTAATTTTGCATTACATATTACAGTTTCTCGATACTATAGTATTTGGTAAAGTTTTGGAGGTGCGCAAACTCAGTATACCTATACTGTACCTACGTACAGTTACGTCATGCCACATTTGCACACCTGATTTACAATATTTATTTTAAAACAAGCCTGTTTAAGTATATTTTACTTTGAAGCTATTGTGCTTTGACACTCGAATTCAATTAATTAAGTAACGTTGCCGTAATATGCACAGTGAGCTGAACCTCACAGTCCTGTAAAATGGATGCGAGTCTTTTAATAAGCCTTAAAAAGTTTTATTTTTCACCACTAAGCTCAGCTCAAGTTTAAGCGCAGGCTCCACTGGAAGCGAAGCGAGGTTCGTTTCGCAAAGCTCATGCCGCTACTATAAAAGCTGAGCGAGCAAAGCAATGTGGGTTCACACATGAACGAAAGATGTAGTGATGTGATGGATTGCCACGCTAGTTGACAGACAGAGATAGAGTAGAGATAGAAATAGAGTAGAGGAATATTTAACCGATTACGTTACGGCGTACAAAAATGAACAAAATTGACGAAGGAAGCTCAAGCTATGATTTTATTCACTGTTTAAAATAATATTTGCTTAATATTTAAAAAAAAAGTGTAGAGGAAGCAGGGGTAATACTTAGTGTCTTTTAAAAAATCCCACATCTCAACTGCAGCGCCAACTACCGGGTCCAATTATTGCGAATTCATCAGAATCGGTCTAGCCGTTTCTAAGTTTTCGCGAGACTAACGAACAGCAATTCATTTTTATATATACGTATATATATATGCTGCCTCGTTGGTCTAATGGTTAACATATTCGACCGCAGATCATGAGGTCCCGGGTTCAATTCCCGGGTCGGGCAAATCATTGTTAGGTATCGGGTTTTATGTCAAGAAATTCTCAATGCCAGCCTGGAGTTGGACGCTGGCAGTGTTTCACCCCCATGCCTCGACGAGCACGTTAAGCAGTCGGTCCCGGTTATTATCACTATCATGTGAAAATAGTCGTTAAAGCCCGCCAACCCGTATTGGAGCAGCGTGGCGGGTCTAAGCTCTAAATCCCTCTCTCCTGAAGAGAGAGGAAGCCTGTGCCGATGGTGGTGGTGGATATATAGATGAAAAATATAAAGAATCCTCCCCTGCTTCCCCTAAACGTAGGTTTTGGTTGCGACACCATATTCAGTGATAACTAACTGGGGAATAGGTAAGTATTGTTTCGGGAGCTTTTCCCGATTATTATTATAGAGTTACAAGACAACAATTTCATGAGTAAGTATAGTCTAATTTTTGATTGGGTGGAATTCTGACAGTTATTTAAAAATAGAATGAGTTATTTGTATTAAAAACAGGGTTACCACCTGAAGTTCGATTTTACCCCAAACTAAAGTCCTTTTTTTTTTTTTTTTTTTTTGACGCTGGGAAATGCATTTACGCACACCCTCCGGAAGCCTTACAGCGAACTGCAAAGCTTCCGGAAGGTAGTGTGGGACTCAGGCAGGCCAAGAAGTGGCCAGAATACCCACTAAAACCCAGCGATGTTCCTCCGTGTCGCCTGGTGGCTGGGTTACGGGTACACTTGCGCAATCATCCGCGACCCAGCCGGCGCCGTCCGCCGAGGCAGACCCTCCACCGGGGGACCTAAAGGCCCCCTAACACCGTCTGAGGCGCACCAGGAACATAGTGGTGCGCCTCCCGACCCGAGGCGTCTCAACGGGCGACGGATACGCCATTCCATCACCCGGAGTTCCTCGCCAGAGGCAACCCTCAAGAGGGCCACACCCGCAGGCGACCCTCAAGAGGTTCACCCCTCGTGTAATTTTTTATAGAGGTTTTCTTCCTCGCGGCCCCTCGCTCAGTGCGTGGGGCCCCCGGTTCCGCTCAGTGCGGATTACGGGTTGCCCGACGGTGGCCGAAGCCAGCGCCCACCGGCCACAAAGACCAGCGGACCCGCCGCGCAGGGCGTTTCCACCCCCTCCTGTAATTTTTTAACGAGGTTTTCTTCCTCACGGCCCGAAAGCCTCCCCCCCAATTGTCGCCGCCCGGAGTCTCCACAGTCCACTCTGATGAACAGAGAAGTACCAGGATCCTCCAAGCGGCAACCCCCTGCTGGTTTTGGTCCGCGCCGGGTTTCCCCGGTACCTCCCATATCTGGGAGGCGTTCCCCCATCCGCCACCGGGGGGACGCGCCCGATGGGGGACCAGCAACCCCACACGGGACCCCAAATGTATGTTTTGAATTTTTTATCCTTTTTTGTGGGACCTGTTTTATCTCTGGTAACACTAAAACGTCAGAATTCCACGGAATTAAAAATCATATTATAAAATGATATTTGACAAAATTATCACAAGTATAAATTAAAAATTTTAAAAATCCCCGACATTCGCCATTTTGTGTACGCAATTTTGTACATTAAACTAAAAACCCGACTACTCTTATAATCCAGTAACTTTATTTGATTGGGTCGGGTTTTTAGTTTACGAATTTAATCTCTTGTTAGATTAGATTTGCCACTAAGTATACAATGTATAAAAACAAATTTTTATATTTTATTGCAGTTATTCCACAATTTATTGAATTTCTTAATGACGAAGTTGCGTGAAAGCATTCACCTGCACACAAAATAATAGTGTCACGGATCGTACATTAATATACCTATGTTATATATACGACTGTTTCGTTGGTCTAGTGGTTAGCATATTCGACCGCAGATCACGAGGTCTCGGGTTCGATTCCCGGGTCGGGCAAAGTATTGTTAGGTATTGGGTTTTTCTGTCAAGAAATTCTCAGTGCCAGCCCGGAGTTGGTAGTTGGCGGTGTTTCACCCGCGTGCCTCGGAGAGCACGTTACGGTTATTATCACTATCATGTGACAATAGTTGTTAAAGCCTGCCAGTTCGCAATGGAGCAGCGTGGCGGGTCTAAGCTCTGAAATCCCTCTGCTATCAGAGAGGCCTGTGCCCAGCAGTGGGTCGTAAAAATACTGTAGTGGTGGATAGCTATGTATGTATTGTAACATTTGTAACCAGTACCGGGTAAACCACGTAGCAAGAGTAGCAATTGCTACGGGCCTCGAGCGAAAGGGGGTCCCGCATATTTAAACCCTGAGTGGGTCTAGATATGCCTGAGCGTAATTTTTTGAGTGAAACTTATTAAGACGTTGGCTTATCATTTACTTGAGGAAACAAAAACGTGATCGCGACGTGACGTAAAGTGACGTGACGCGAATCCCCCGAGTTGGTAACGTTGCAACTTTTGCTACTGAGTCAATCCACGTCAGGCAATCGGTAACCGAATATTTCCTTGACAGAATTTGTTACGGGCTCCGCGCTTGCTTAATCGGGCACTGATTGTAACTTGTGTTTTGAAAAGAGTACTGCGGAGTTTGTTGCAATAGTAGAGTTTTGACTTATCATAAGAGCTTTAGGCTCTTTTTTTAAATTGGAATTTGAACTGAAGCGGTGTGGAAAACTAGATGGAGGTCAAACGTATAGATATGCATAGTTGCGAACCGACCTTATTATCTTTAGTGCATAATACATAGGACTGCTTCGTTGGTCTAGTGGTTAGCATACTCAACTGTATATCACGAGGTCCCCGGTTCAATTCCCGGGTTGGGCAAATTGTTAGGTAGGTATTGGATTTTTCTGTCAACAAATTCTCAGTGCCAGCCCGGAGTTGGTAGTTGGCGGTGTTTCACTCCTGCGTCCCCTCCGTGCTCGGAGAGCACGTTAAGCATTCGGTCGCGATTAGTATCACTATGTGACAATAGTCGTCAAAGCCCGCCAACCTGCATTGGAGTAACGTGGCGGGTCTAAGCTCTGAAATCCCTCTCTGCTATGAGAGAGGAGGTCTGTGCCCAGCAGTGGGCTGTTAAAAGACTGTAGTGGGTGGTGGATGTATAGTATGGGCATATATGACAGGCTCTCCCTATGTTCCTAAAACTGAAGAATACATTCTTTAGTTACCCAGGTGACCAGGTGACAACTGTCATAGTCTAAGAAAGGTTTCTATTTCTTAAGGATAGTTACAAAGCGACGGACACGATATGTCTGCGGCACCGCGCGCCTTCGCCTCATTGTCGCGCTCCATGCAGTTCCTTCTGTTACGCATCGTGCATGTGTCAAGTGCGAGGCCCCACCCTCGTGCTGCAGCCGCCGCGTGTCATCGTTTGTGTCCAGGCCTTAAGGCTCGCCAAGGTCGTCGCAGGCGGCGAAGATGACCGGGGAGCGCGCGCGGGTCGCAGGGCGGTAGGCGCGTGGGCGCGGGGAGCGCGGGGCGCCAACGAGCACGTGTCCGCGGGCGTGCACGTTGCGAGCGAGCGTGCCGCCTCGCTGCACGGACGGGCGCACGTGCGCGGTATCAGAGCCTCTCAATCCCGCCGCAACCGGGTCCGGGATCGGTCGTGTCCCAGCTGTCACAATTGAGCTGTCAAGCCAGCCCGGTGAGGGCGCGCGGTGGGCCTCGCCGCGCCTCGACCGCCACGGCTACATCGACATGGGGATAGACTCCACGGCGCCGTGCCAAACCTCTGAGATCCACTTCGCGACGCCGGCGGCCCCGGCGCAGGCCCGCCGGTATTACCACAAGGTGGCAACAGGTACGTGCAGTGACACCTGATGAACATAAACAAATAAACAAAGCGATAACAGTGATAACAGTAATAATATAGTTACCTATAGATGAGGGCAGCCTATATTTCTAAGACAGCGAACATTTCCAGACTATTTTAGGGCCGATTACAATAAGATATAAGATAGGCGAAGGAGTTGTTCATGTGCACAAAAATAAATATAATAAATACAGAATAGTAAATATTATTAAGTATCAGACGAACAGACAAGTAGATGAAGATGGGAAGTGACTGATATTTTTTAATATGCAAGAGTGTTAATATCTACCTAAATGCTAAGATAAAAAGGTTAAATAAAAATATTTCTCCCTCCTGCTCGATTAATTCGAGAAGTTTGATTTAAAATAGTACATTGTTTCACGACGGGAAAAAGTGACCGATTACTACGAGGGTGTAGTTTGAGCCCCGAGGCCGTAGGCCGTAGGGCCGCAATATGCCTGAGTTAGGAATTGCAATTTCTCCCGTAGGAATACATAGTACTTTATACTACACCTACGAGGAAAATAATACAATAATCAAGAATATTAAAATTATTACCGGAAATCAATCAGAAAAAGTTGAGTTTCCATTGTAAAAATCTTCATAATATGCTGTACCTATCTATTTATAGATATCTTGGTTATGGTCTAAGATCCCGTCTTAGAAAAACATACCCTCATCTGTTATTTAATGCTGATAGAGATTATATGCTAGATAATTCATAGATTGATACATTGCACATTGGTTGCCTGGCTTTTGGTGCGATTATAAACACAAAAAAAAACACGAGTGCACCCCTGCCTCACTGCATCTTTGTCTGTCAAATGGAATTGCGCGCGCAACAGTTTTCTGACACTTTCAACACTCGCACAGAAAATTTTATATCTTAAAATCCAGACAACCATGATTTAGCACCATTTTTGATCAGGCAACCAAATACGGTTTGATTGGGAATAAAATAATCTTTCATTTGACATAATATAATTCTAAACGAATTATATTATGTCAA
Organism: Melanargia galathea; assembly: GCA_920104075.1. Classification (NCBI taxonomy): domain Eukaryota; kingdom Metazoa; phylum Arthropoda; class Insecta; order Lepidoptera; family Nymphalidae; genus Melanargia; species Melanargia galathea. The sequence goes on from OV049860.1 coordinate 1,618,459, forward strand.
ATGAAAATTAAAAATAACAGATGAGGGAAGCAGATTGAAAAAAATTGATTTTTTTTTGTGTTTAACATCATAAGCACCAAATTTAGCCAGGCAACTAATGTGCAATGTATCAATCTATGAATTATCTAGCATATAATCTCTATCAGCATTAAATAACAGATGAGGGTATGTTTTTCTTAAACAGGATCTCCCACCATTAAGAGATTTTCAATACAACAATAACTGCTTGGCCACATTTATGTATACCTCTTCCAAGTTAGCCCGCTTCCATCTTAGACTGCATCATCACTTACCATCAGGTGAGATTGCAGTCAAGGGCTAACTTGTAGTTGAATATAAGAAAAACTGTATTGTCATGGATGGTAACGAGATTAATGTGCAAAGTTCCATGTAGGTACCTACATAAATCACTACAGTAGAAATAATTGAACATGTGAAAATTTAAAATTAAGCAAAAAAAAACAATACTTTAGCGCCCACTGGTGGTCTGTATTTTATATGAAAACAAGCTCTCATATAATTTCTATGGAATGCAAAAACGGCATCAAAATCGGCCCAGTTTTTCAGGAAAATTAATAGGAAACGGTGAAAAATTGAAAACAGAAATCGCTTTAAAATGGACCCAGAAGTTTTTCAGGAAAATGGTAATATAAAAACGCACAAACACGATGTCGTACGCTATACATATATATGTATACTTTCCGTCGCGGGTAATTAGACTCCATTCAGTCGCGCGTAATAAATTAAATACGATCTTTAATTGGCTACAACTTAAATGCTTAGCAAAAATAAATTTTTAGACCCTAGTACCGTTTAGTTTAGTTTTGTTACCGTAGTTTAGGTTTCTTCAAATCCTGTGGGAACTAGTTGCTTTTCCGGGATAAAAGGTGCCTATGTCAATTTCAGGGACGAAAGTTACCTTTGTACCAAATTTCTTATAAATCGGTTAAACAGATGAACCTTCAAGAATCCCGTGGGTACTTTTTAATTTTTCGGGATAAAAAGTAGCTTATGTACTTCATCAAAATCGGTTACACTGTTGGGCCGTGAAAGGCTAGCAGACAGACAGACAGACGGACAACAAATTGATCCTTTCAGGGTTACTTTTTTCCTTTTGAGGTACGGAACCCTAAAAATGAAAATAGTTACAGTTTACTGTAAAATATTTTATGAAAGAAATTCAATCAACATTTAATTTTATCCGGGTGTATATTTGAGTTTTTGTAGTAAAATATTGATACATACAGTAAATAAAATATTGGTAAGCTCCTTAGTTTCAGCATGTTTCGGCAGCAATTCACGTTTAATTACATTTTATTTGTAAACATCAATCAACAAAATGAAAATTCTACTTAACTGAAATCGGATCTGCACTATCATAATATAAAATAAAAAGCAAAACTTTTTATTAATTTGTTTTCGTTGTGATTTTGTTATGTTGATATAGTAGTTTATGAAACGGTTGCATAATAGAGGTTATTAAAGCATGAGTGTGAGTTTAAAAAACGAGCCGCAGGTGAGTTTTTTAATAGTATCACACGAGTGTTTTAATACCTAATTATGTAGAGTTTCATACACTACTTTATCTAAAACTCATTTCTTAAAATCCAAACCATAAAATCTTGGTAATACTTGTCGTGAGTTTTCCTTGATTTTGCTTGTAAAAGATTGTTGGTCAGTGGTCAGGTGGAGTTAAATTATCTTCAGTAGATATCACTGCTAGACATTTTTCCGCACAGTAAAAACCACGTCTTGTAAAGTTTTGAGTAACAAAAACAACAAATAAAAAATTTAAATAATATAACTAGCTTATGGCGCCAAAATTCAGTTGTTACAAAATGTGCGTGCAGACTGCAGTGTCAGGTGTCATGTCTATTGTCTATGGTCAATTATGGTAGCGCCACACTCTGGCCGCCGCCGCGCTGTCACGTCTAAATAAAAATCCAGGAAAATAATCACATGGATGGGAAATAATCACATCACAATATCACAACAATATAATAATTATAATATTATATTATAAAGGCGAAAGTTTGTGTGTGTGTATGTTTGTTTCTCTTCTACGCCGCAACTACTGAACCGATTTGGCTGAAATTTTGAATGGAGATAGCTTATGCCCTGACTTAATACTTTTTTTTATCCCGGATAAGTATTCCTGGGGGACTAGAATAGATATAGACCTCCAAAAACGCCATAGAGGGCGCTGACTGTTCTTAGGTAAATTATGCTCACATGCAACACATTATTGCAATAGTTTGCTGTGTTGCATGCATTGTCAACACATAGGCTACTTTTTATCCTGGAAAAATGCACAGTTCCCACGGGATTTTGAAAAACCCGAAATCTATATCTACAGCTATAGGTAGATTAGGTAGTAGAAGAACGTCCTGGCTAAAGAATTTTCGCCAATGGTACGGGAAAAGTACCCGATCTCTGTTCCGTGCAGCAGCATCCAAAGTACAGATAGCCCTAATTGTTGCCAACCTCCAATAGGAGACGGCACTACAAGAAGAATAGGTAGATTACTATAGCGAACATCCTTGATAGTAAGTATAAGGGACCTTTCAGATAGACCGGCGCGGAGAGCAGAGCAAATTTTAATCGCATTTAAAATAGAATCTTAAGACATTGAAATAAGCTTTATTTTTACATTTTATCTCTTTTATGATAAGAGGATGCTCGAGGATGCTCCCAATACGCTCTGTGTGAAATATTAAGAGCAGCCGCTCGGCTGCTCGTCGAGCCGGTCGGCTGCTCCATGCTCGTGCTCTTTCGCGCTCGAGCATCCGACCTAGGCCGAATTGCTCTGCCGTCCGGCCCAAGAGCGTACGCTCGGCTCCGAACGCATCCGCGTGTCCGTTCACACAGACCGGCGCGGACAGCAGAGCAAATTTGATCGGCCGGTCTGTGTGAAAAAAGAAATGCTCTCCGATGCTCTCCGCGCCGGTCTATCTGAACGGTCCCTAAAGGTTGGAAAAGGGAGCGGGAACGGGAACCGGTAATCCACGATTCCCTCGGGATTTGTTCAAAACCGAAATTCACGCGGGCGAAGCCGCGGGCAATAGCTAGTTTCTAATAATTTCTAATAGTTTGTAATTCTACGTACTATAAGATGAATGCAACTCCAGCGTGCCATATGCTAATTTGAAAACTAACACGGGAGTTTCTGAGTTTCTTAGTAGTAAGTTGCTTACTAGTTAACGTGGTAAAGTTAACCATTAGCTATATGACATGACATAAATGGGCTTGAGTAAAATCTGTCCTTTAGTAGGTATGGACCTAGTATGGACGGGTAAACATGTGGCTTGAAAACTCCGAGCAAAGACTTGTAATGTGATTAATGTAACTCTGGTTTTCCGTTTGCTAAAAGTTAACGCAACTTTGACTGTGTTTAAATCTTATATATAGTATAAAATAAAACAAGTAGGTAATAAGACAAGTATAAAATAAAAATTAAAAAACCCCCAACATTCACCATTTTGTGTCGGCGGCCATCTTGGATTTGCAATAGTGCTATTCTACTAGTCAAGCCCTTTCATTTGATACCTATATCAAGGGAGTTGTGAAAAAATATGTAATCCGCCATTTTATAGCGGCGGCCATCTTGAATCAATTTTCATCAAACATAGCTAACAACACTCTCGACTAATTCACCTTTCAAACAAAAAAAACCGCATTCAAATCGGTCCACCCGTTTGAGCGCTACAGGGGAACAGACAGACACACACACACACACATACATACACACACACAGCCACGTCAAACTTATAACACCCCGTCGTTTTTGCGTCGGGGGTTAAAAACTAACATGATTTGACATTTTGCATTCTCGTCGTCGTTGTCCTGAACCGATAGTCGTCCACTGCTGGACATAGGTCTCTTGTAGGGACTTCCACACGGCGCGGTCTTGTGCCGCCTGTATCCAGCGACTCTTTTGATGTCGTCGGTCCACATAGTGGGGGGTCTGCCAACACTGCGTTTTCGGGTGCGAGGTCGCCATTCTAGCACCTTGGGACCTCATTTTGCATTCTAAACGCCATAAATAAGACTCATTAGCGCAACGGTCGTCGGGCGCGGATCAAAAACCGTAAGGTCGACGGTTCAAACCCTGCCCGATACAATATTGTCGTACCCACTCCTAGCACAAGTTTTCATTTAATTGGAGGGGAAACGGGAATATTAGTCAGTTATCGTTTATTTGAAAGGTTAAATTAGAGCCTCAGTAGGTATACCTACATTTGGTATACAATAAATAATTCACATTTTCAAAAAAATGAAATGTGAACCGTCGCGGCCATCACTAGTATGAAAATCATCATTATTTGTTACCAACAAAATAATTCCACCAAAAGTTTCCGGAACCTCGGATACTGTTGTCAGGTTAGTTAGGTTCTATCTCCGAGTGTGTTTATATTTTTTTTTAGTTACAGTTCCATATTCCAACTTTTCTAGTTACGGAATAAATAACTGGTACACTAGACAGGAATTTTTAAACTGTAAATTTACAAAAAGTTCCGCAAAATGCATTTTTCATCGATAACTGAGATGAGGGATCATGAATACAAACATTGAAACGGAAATACCTTTTCATTCTTCGGGTTTTAGGCGACTTCAGTGTGAGTCGCCGGTTTTTGAATTTACGTAACTTACCATTTTAAGTTAAAAAATACTCAGTATAATATATACTCAGTATATGGAATCAATCTATACTAATAAATAAAATTGAAGTGTCTGTCTGTAATATCGAAATAACTACCTCATATTAAGCTCATATGGTTATTTGAACGCTACCATAACCAAATCACACGTTTTTAAAATTTTTGTCTGTCTGTTTGTCTGTCTGTCTGTCTGTCTGTCTGTCTGTCTGTTTGAACGGGCTAATCTTCGGAACAGCTGAACCGATTTTGACGGGACCTTCACATACAAGTAGAGAATTAACCAGGGAGTAACATAGGCTACTTTTTTAACCGACTTTCAAAAAAGGAGTTGTGTTTTTCTACCTATGTACACCGATATCTCCGAGATTTCTGAACCGATTTGCGTAATTTTTTTTTTAATCGATAGAGAAACAATGCGACCCTGTTCTGTAAAAAATTTGGATTCCAACTCCTCAATTCTGATGCTGTAGGGGACCTAATCCCCAAAATTAATGGGTTTTAGAAACTTTCGGTTATTTAAATTGTTATTGGGGGTACCAATTAACGTTGAATGAACTCGAGTAGGTACATATCCAACTCCTCAACCCTGATGCTGTAAGGAATTGTATTCCGAAATCGTGGGGATCCCTCAGGATTTTTCCGTTTTGGGGACGGGTTTCTACAGATAAGCTACTTTTTGTTCTGGAAAATCAAAAGTTCCCACGGGATTTTTAAAAACCTAAATCCACACGGGCGAAGCCGTGGGCATCATCTAGTATAGAATATGACAGACAGTGCAGTGTCTGCCTACGTGTTACCTTTGCATATTTCAACCACTAAACCGATCTTGATGAAATTTAGCAATTAGATAGCTTGCATCTTGAACCCATGTGTAACTTATTTAAGTTAACTGTCCGTAAATCTGTAATTCAGTGTGGAATTTTTTTTTTTTTGGAAAATCTCATAATTTGACATCACGCACACTCATACTTACTATTGCTTACCTACATAGTACATACTTACTTAATATTTACATATTCTTACTTATGCACTCTTTAACTTGAAAAGTAACACTTGGAGGGTAAGAGAGTTTACCGTATCGACGGGATGAACATTAAATGTTTGACAGTAACTAAACTCATGAACATTTTGTATGGGAAAAAGTTTTTTCTTTTATTTTATTATTTCGCCAATTGTCCAATGTTTTTAATAGTTATTCTGCTATTCGGGACGGATACAAATACAATGAATCAAAAACCACGAAAATCGGTCCAGCCGTTCTCGAGTTATAAGCGTTCGACCAAATCCGACTCTGCTTTATATAAGAAGATATCGACCTTTATGAGGTGGACTTATTTATGTCTTTGATACATTACTTGAAATCGTCCCACGAGTCGCGATGTACCCATACAAGTTCAATAAGCGGTGTTATCAAATTAATTTTGCCTTTTAGATGATTGGGATTCATCCCACCAGGTTGTTGATGTCTTCTCTAGAACTAACTGATTTGCAAGACGCACGCACACCTACGGTGACGCAACGTCTGTTTACCCGACTACAGCAAAGCCAAAAGGAAGGATTATGATTTTAGCAGACTATGTATGTACATATGCATGTATGTTTGTATCCGATTTTTGTATCGGATTCTATGTTTCACCGTAACGCTTAAACTACGGGGCCGATTTTAATGAATGAGGTGTCAGTTGATTCGTTGTTATAGTCTGCGTGCAATAGGCTACATTTTATATATGAAAAAATCGAGGTGACCTTCGTGGCTTAAACTAGAATATTATGTTAGTTTCGGATAGACATAACAGAAGGCGCCGCTAGCTGCTTGCCGCGCACTTTCTTCCGTTCGAATCCTCATTACCTACGCAGATGAATACACGTTTTTCTGTTCACTAAATTAGTAGTCGGGTTTTAGTTAACGAACTTTATCTCTTACTAGCTGATGCCAGCGACTTCGTCCGCTTGGATTCTTATAAATGTCACTTGAGGGTGGAATTTCCAAAATTGCTAAAACATGTAATTCTTTATTTTTAACCGACAATACAAATACCGATTTTCATTTATATAACTTTAAAAATGACCGACTTCCATACAAACTTTCATCCCCTATTTAACCCACTTGGGGGTAGTTTTTCCAAAATTCCTTAAACACGTAACTCTTTATTTTGAACCGAAATCCTAAATATCAATTTTCATGGATATGACTCGAAAAATGAAGGACTTTCATACACACTGTCATCCCCTATTTAACCCCCTTAGGGGTGGAATTCGCAATAATCCATTCTTAGTGTGCGCCCTACGTCATAAAAGGAAGCTACTGTGAAAATTTCAAGTTTCTATCTTCAGTGGCTTAGGCTGTCCGTTGATGATCAGTCAGTCAATCAGTCAGGATGTTTATCTTGTTTGATAACAAATCAAGTCTCAAACTCACTTTACTTTGGCATAAGGGTGGAGACTGAAACAGGCGCGTAGACACGCGTAGAGCCGATCTAATGCAGTAAATAAATTAAATTAAAATAACCACTTTACTACGTTACTTTTACTAATATACACTTTATATATCTGCCTCGTTGGCCTCGCGGTTAGCACGTTCGACTGTGGATCACTAGGTCCTGGGTTCGATTCCCGGGTCGGGCCAAAAAAAAATTCGAGGTATTGGGTTTTTCTGTTAAGAAATTCTCAGTGCCAGCTCGGAGTTGGAAGTTGGCGGTGTTAGATACACCCCCGTGCCTCGGAGAGCACGTAAAGCCGTCGGTCCTGCGCCTGATCTTTCTCCGGTCGTGTCGCATTGGCGTCCCATCGAACTATGAGAGTGAGGGAATAGAGAGTGCACCTGTGTATGCGCACACACTATTGTGCACTATAATATCTCCTGCGTAGATGGCTAGTCTCTGCCTCGGTTGAGATTGGCCGCCGTGACCGAAATTCGGCCAGGAGGACATTATAAACTTTATTAAGAAACGAATAAATATTGTTTATATATCATTTATTTTTAGTCAGCAAAACTATCTATCTATCTATAATAATGTCAAGAGGCTTATCCTGACTGACTGACTGATAAATAATTAATCAACGGACAGCCTAAACTACTGAAGTTAGAAACTTGAAATTTTCACAGTAGCTTCCTTTTATGACGTAGGGCGCACACTAAGAATGGATTATTGCGAATTCCACCCCTAAGGGGGTTAAATAGGGGATCAAAGTGTGTATGAAAGTCCGTCATTTTTCGAGTTATATCCATGAAAATTGACATTTAGGTTTTCGGTTAAAAATAAAGAGTTACGTGTTTTTGGAATTTTGGAAATTCTACCCCCAAGTGAGGGTATGAGATTTATAAGAATCCAAGCGGACAAAGTCGCTGGCTAGTTTAATATAAAATAAAAATTAATATCTATTTCTACAGCTTTGGAATAACATTTTGGTTTAATATAGTATGGTCTAATGAATTTGGATACTATAGATAATTAAGTAATTAATAGGTGCTTTCAATTTTTTTTTTTTTATTAATTTTTAATTATTAATAAATTAAGTATTTGTGTTGCTTAAAATCGTGGTGCAATCGCGGTTTAATCTCATAATTTAATCCAATCATCAACAATAGCTACTCGAGTTGAGGTTCATTTGAAATTATAGCTTTTTCATTTTCAATATGTCCATTTTGTTGCAATTAATTTAATTATAAAACCAATAATTGGCACTACGAAGCATGGAAAACGCATCGAATGCGTTTTTAATCCAGTTTGTCACCTAAAATGGTACATGAAAAAGTTATAAAGCATGCAATGAGAATTATATTTTTTAGAATAGTCTTAGATAACTTTTATTAAAGTTTATTTTAGTTCTCGATATAGTCAACTTTTATTATAATAATACCTTTGGAATTATTTTCTAAACTTAAAATTCTCTTCCTCAAGAACTCTTCATCCTGAGTACTTACCTGAAATTTTCAGCACTATAGTGACTACTGCTAATTATCTTCAAATCGCTGTCCTTTCAGATACTTCTATAATCTCGGAAATAGATACAAATCCCTAGGAGCACGGTGTATATTATGCAGCATGCTCAAATATTTTAAAGCCATAATTTCGGAGTGCAACCATTGTGGCAGCGGCGGACTTGTGAGCCAAGCCGTTTTCCTGATAAAACAAGAAAGTCATCAAATCAGGTATTAAATCGGGTTCGATTCCCGGGTAAGGCCAAAAATTATAAGGTACTAGCTGATGCCCGCGACTTCATTTGCGTTTTTAAGAATCCCTCGGGAACTCTATAATTTTCCGGGATAAAAGTAGCCTATGTCCTTCTCCAAGGTCTAGTGTATCTCTATACAATATTTTGTCAAAATCGGTCCAGCCGTTCACGCGTGATGCCGTGACCAAGAAAAATAGGGATTCATTTTTAGGGTTCCGTAGTAAACAAGAAACCCTTATAGTTTCGCCATGTCCGTCCATCTGTCTGTCTGTCTGTCTGTCCGTCCGTCCGTCCGTCCTCGGTTAATCTCAGAGACTATTAGTGCTAGAAATCTGTAATTTGGCATGGGTATAAATATTAATCACGCCGACAAAGTGGTGAAATAAACTTTTGATAAATATATTGATAAATATTTTTTAGGGTAGCTCCCCTACATGTAAAGTGGGGTTGAATATTTTTTTCTCGTCTACCCCATAGTGTGGAGTATCGTTGAATAGGTCTTTTAAAAATACTGTGGGTGTGGGAACATCATTTTTCGATTTCTAGATCCGTTTGTAAAATATGATGTTTTAAAATGCTAATTTTTATTAGAGTCAAGTGTCCTCCCCCTCTATCAGTCAAATGGCAGTATATAGGAACTTGAAAAAATTCACAGCAGTAGTATATATAATCAATTTTAAAGGAAAACTATCATGGCTAAGTAGGGTTCACAGGTTAAGGAGTTATATCTATTTTTCGAGGATTGTGACTACGGAACTCTACACTGCGCGTGGCCCGCCACGCACTTGGCCGGTTTTTTATATATATAAAAATATATAGGTAGATTGGGGTTTTAAAGAAATTCTCAGTGCCAGACCGGAGTTGGTAGTTGGCGGTGTTTCACCCCCATGCCTCGGGGAGCACGTGGCCGAAATTCGGTCGGGAGGATATTATTATTCAATCGTTATTAACCCTTGACTGTCCCAAATAAGGAGCTTTCTAGATTGGAGATGATGCTCTTTTCACGTCATAGACTGTAATTTCATTTCGAGATTATAATAGTGAAGCGACGTCACGCGACGTTTCGTCTTTTCAACTCCCGATGCAAAAACGAAGGGGCGTTATATCTTTGACGAGTCTGTGTGTGTGTGTCTGTCTGTTTGTTCCACCGTAGCGCTCATACGGATGAACCGATTTGAATGCGGTTTTTTTTGTTTGAAAGGTGAATTAGTCGGGAGTGTTCTTAGCTATATTTGATGAAAATCGGTCCAAGATGGCCGCCTCCACACAGTGACGAATGTCGAGGGTTTATACATTTTTAATTTATACTTTTGTATTATAAAACTCGTCAAAAAATGATCAGGATGTTGTTGCAACACTTCCATAGAGTGTCGGGAAATATTCAGCCCGATTTGTTCTTGCACATCGTGGAGCAAAACGTGAGCTTTTTTATCCCCAAGCGTTTACGTAAAATGTTATGCACACTACCTGTTTTGAAATCTTTTCAGTTACGATTTTTCAGCGAGAAAACATACTGTAACTTCTAAAACAATTTGTTGTACTTTTCAACTGTTTCTTTAGTAACTGTTGTTACAGGGCGACTCGCGCGTTGGTCACCTTTGATGGATGTTACTTACATAATTACAGAGCCTATGAAATACGGCGGAAGATTTAGCTTAATACAGTCGACTTTCGATAATTTGACACTCGCTAATTTGAATCTTTCGATAATTTGAACTTTTTTCCCGGACCCTTGAAAAACACTCGATAAATTGAATAAAATCAATAATGTACCTTAGGTAATTTGAAGTTGAATCTTGGTCCACCAACGTTCAATAATTTGAAGTTCCGGGCTTCCCTACTCTCAATAATTTGAAGAGTTTAACATGCACACACCTGTCGATTGTTTATAATTTGAGATATGAGCCATTTGCAGTTCGTATTGCAGTCTTATTTCAAACGTTAAAATAAGTTACAAGTGATGTTTTCTCCTCAGCTCTCACCACCATCGAAAATGCATTGGGCATAGACTGAAGGAGCGCCTTCAGTCTTCAGTTGATTGAAGTCGTCAGTTCAATCAACCGAAAATTACTTACTCTTTTTATTTTGAACGCTGAACTGAACTTTTACTGGTAGGTAATTTGAATTTTTTCTCTGGTCCCTTGAGTTTCAAATTATCGAGATTCGATCTGTATATCCCCGTAAATCTATTGATTGACTTGTTTCGTAAGTAAGCATATTGCACTTTTCAAGCATATTGTTGACAAATAATTATCCCGGGGTAACTCTTAACTTAGCTGTGATAGCCTAGTGGTTAGGACGACCGACTTCTAATCGGAGGTCGTGGGTTCGATCCCGGGCACGCACCTCTAACTTTTCAGAGTTATGTGCGTTTTAAGTATTTAAATATCACTTGCTTTAACAGTGAAGGAAAACATCGTGAGGAAACTTGCATGCCTGAGAGTTCTCCATAACGTTCTCAAAGGTGTGTGAAGTCTGCCAATCTGCTTGGCCAGCGTGGTAGACTATGGCCAAAACCCTTCTCACTCTGAGAGGAGACCCGTGCTCTGTAGTGGGCCGGTAATGGGTTGATCATGATGATGATGATGATGCTGAACTCTTAACTTGCGGTTAGGCTGCGAAAACATATTGACCTTTTTAAACGACTTAAATAAATAATAAATAAATAAAAGAACATTTAAGACTTCAAAAAGCAGGTTCTGTATTCGACCCGTATGTATGTAGTAGGTATGTTCGCGATTATTTAAAAAACCAATGAACCGATTTTGATGATTTTTTCACTATAGTTAATCTACATACTTTCAAGAAGTTTTTACATGCCTAATCATCATTTTTAATGTACGAAATTGGGTTCATTTATACACGCATAAATGAACCGTTAAGTCACTGTATAAAATTATTTTATTTTATTTGTACCTACGCCGATTTCTTTGAAATTACTGACCCGAAGTCGGTTTAATTTTCCTAAAATATAGCCTGTAACAATTCCTAATACGAACGGTTTTTACTTTTTTGCGTAGGATCACTAATGATATTCCCGAAACAAATCACTCTCAGCTGTAAAATCCTCTACATTTGAAGGTCCCGTCAAAACCGATTCAGCAGATCCGAAAAAAAGAAAAAACAAACATACAGACGACAATTTAAAAAACGTATCGTCCAAATATAATAAGCTGAATAAGAGGCAGTTTTGTCGAATTCATTTCTGTTTGTTCTCATTTATTCGGATCTTCCCATTCTCTTCGGTAGATGGCGTTATTAGGTACATACCTACTTTCATTTCACCTTTGATCAGTTGGTTCAGACTTTAGCCGCTTGAGGTGATGGTCATTTATTTTCTCTTCAACCTGGCTTTGCAACGAAGGATGTGCGAAGTTTCGTAGCTGCTAAAGAACCTTTCCCTAATCCTAGTTTTTTGGCGTAGTTAGTTTTTTTTATAGCTCCGTCAAATCTGAACTGATTTTGGTTTTTTCAACTTCAAAGTTTAAACAGTCATGTTTATTTCATTTAAATTTGGCTTAGCCGTAGGTGATGAAGATCTTCCGAGACGATAAGCGGAATTCCTTAACAGGCTGAATAAAATAGTTTTCAGCCACACATAACAAAAAATGTAATGATGTCCTCCCGACCTTTCTGGCTAATCTCAACCGTGGCGAAGTCTAGCCAACTACGCAGGATATATTAGAGTGCACAAGTGTGTGCGCATACACAGGTGCACACTCTATTCCCTCACTCTCATAGTCCGATGCGATATGACCGGAGAGAGATCAGGCGCAGGACTGACAGCTTTACATGCTCTTAACAACAAAACATATTTAACGTAAAAAGCTGTGTACTTAGTGTGTTATTATTTATTTTGTTTTCTATGATTTGTCACTCCAAACTGGTTTCAAACATATAAATTGTATGTATTTTCGTACTCGTCTTTTAAAGCCCTTTATTTTGATACCCCACTCGAGGGTCTTGAAGATTCGTCAGTCGACCGCAACACTCGTACGATTACGAATAAGTACCTGGAAATGTAGAGAACAAAACTGACGACGCAATTTACTCCCGCGGAGTGCGCGGTTGCTTGCGGGTCCCGTTGCACCGGCGGGCCCCGCGCAAGCTCTGCGGTTTTTCGGCGGGCGCGGTCGTATATTAGTATGTTGTTTTAGATCTCTAGAACGTAGTAGAGTAGATTCCATTTTTCTTTGTAGTCGTAAATAACCGCCGGTCTTGCGATCATCGCCCGCCAAGTTTGCGGATGACTACCGCAACCGCGGCGGCTGCGGTTCCCGCACAAACAAGCGGTCTTGTGAGTATAGAAATAACACCGCTGTCCCGCAACCGCGGCGGGCGCGGGTGCAAACTGCTCCGTCAGTTCTTACACTAAGTAGGTAAATAGAAATATTTTCTACTTTACTAATCGACTTCAAAATAAAGCGGCCAAGTGCAAGTCGGACTCGCCCATGAAGGGTTCCGTAAGGTTTCGCGCAAACTATTCAGTTTAGAAAAAAATGATATTAGAAACCTCAATATCATTTTTGAAGACCTATCCATAGATACCCCACACGTATCTATGGGTTTGATGAAAAAAAAATTTTAGAGTTTCAGTTCTATAGGTATGAGGAATCCCCAAAATGTATTGTTTTTTTTTTCTATTTTTGTGTGAATCTTATTAAAATCTTAATGCGGTTACCAAGTTTCAACAGAGTTCTTATAGTTTTGGAAAAAAGTAGCAGTGCCATACGGACGGACAGACAGACATGGCGAATCCATAAGGGTTCCGTTTTTTGCCACTTGGCTACGGAACCCTAAAAGGTTATCAATTTATAGCTGTGTGTATGTAATATTAATGGAACTGCAAACTGTGGTAATCTATTATAATTTATATTATAAGGGCTTCCAAATGTATGTATGTATGTATGTTTGTCCGCGGATTTCTCCGAAACTATTAATCGGATTGTGATCATTTTTTAATTGACTTACATTATTTACTCTAACTTGGGTATAGTGCAAGTTCCATCAAAATCGGTTCAACAGTTTCCGAGATATGGACTGTTAAGTGCTTGCGTGAAGTCGGTTTTACTTTCAGTCTTTTAGAATTTTAGATTATCACTTGTATTCATATGGGGCTCTGATGTTTACATCGATACGACGCAAGCGCATTTACCACGCGTAGGCAAATCTGTATTAGCAAGTGAAAACAGACCGACATATGTGCAAATCTGAAATTCGAGGTCGTTTGTGTTAGCATACATACCGTGTAATGGGGTACGGGACCTTTGGACGATATTTTTTAAACGAAGAATAAATGAATGAGTTATACCTAGCGCTATTATTATAGGTACTACCTGAACACAATCCAATACCAATAACGATTTGCCTTATAGGGTATGTATCGCGGGACGAGGCGCCCAACGGTAGGTACCCACTTGTAGGTAACACAATGCTCGTTGATCTCCAGCGACAGCCGATTTTATTTCAATTACATTATGAAAAATACAGGAAATATATTATATTCAAAAAACCAAAAACTTGGTTTTTTGAATTTTTCACATACATTTTGAGGTTATGTGAAAAAAGTGTAAATACAAAAGTTATAGATCTTTTTATTACCTATACAACTTTGCCATTTATTTTTTTCCATAGAACTTGTAGTTTTGCCGGAAATCGAGATAAACCATTTTTTACCCTTTAAACTCCCCCCCTTCGCCTTCCCGAGCTCAGATCGCCCGTAAATTTTTCCTTTTATTGTTATTATATTCTCCTCCCTTTCCAATGGGTTTCATCCTACTGTGATTTTTTTCACTTTTTATTATTTTTAAAGGCTTCTACCCTGGTCTATAAATACTATGCTTATGACTTATCTTACTACTAGGGTATGCCACTCGGCGTGATGTTATAGAGCACGTCTGATGTTAGGTATGGAGATATTGACATGGGAAGTCTTTGGGAATACAGCCGGTGAGTCAGCGCAGGTGTGCAGTCGACTTTGATGATAAACTCTGAGAATGCTGCGCTGACAAATCCTTAATACCTAGAGCAAGAGCCCACGACGGCCAGACCTTCGTTATTTTATAAAAGCTGAAAGTTTATCTGTGTATGGTCCTCAACAAAGGAAGGAACATCAAATCAAATCAAAATTAATTTATTCAAAGTAGGTACACTGTACAGTGTACACTTTTTGAACGTCAATTTATGAAGTACATGAAAGTGAGGTAATGGTGATAATTACTGCGAAAACTTAAAACTAAAACTTCGAGGGTTTCGAACGTGCCCTGGTCTGAGAAGAACCCACAACAAACTCAGCCGGGTTTTTTTTACTATCACCATCTCACAAAATGTCTGATTTCTAATCAGCGACTATAAAGTTGCGATCATGGTTACTTTGGGAGATAACAGGTACCTAATAAAGGTGTAAAAGATCTTACGGTCAAAGTTTAAAGTCTCTTTTTTAAAATTTTGTTCGGAATAGTATTAGAAATCAAGTCATGCATTGCCAGTCATTTACGGTCGTGGCAACCCCATGCCAGACGCCCTTAAAATTTAAAAGTTTAAGGGTGTCTCGCAGGGAGCCTGCATATTTAAAGCAGAAGGGCTAACAGGGCATCATAACACATGCTTCATGCTTTACATGTACAACATACAAATTTGACTGTTTTGCGGATTATAGCAAAATAATTTTGACTTTTCATCATATAAAGGTTTCTTTTACCATTCTTCTCTTTAACTGATCGTAAAGGATCAACACGGCTCCAAGGTTAGTTGTAAAAAATGTCTTGGTGGGCGTTCTGCAGAAGAAACGCGTAGACCGATTCTAATAATCCTTGACTCAATTTATAACTATTATAATTCAAGAGAGTAGCAATTGGAATTTTACTTTTAAAATTTTATCTATCTCGTTAATGCATACCTACTGAAAATGCTTTCCATTAAAAACAGGAACATTCCTTAATGCGTTTCAGGTTGCTCGCACTTTCACGTCACCCCAGCTATCCGATATCAAGATCTCAACGGATATTTCTCCAGTGGTTTTGCAATGCATTCCATTCCATTTGGTGCGTGAATGCAAATTTTTAAGGCGCTATCCAAAATTTAATGATAAAAAAGAGGTAAAGGCCTCTATAAAAAAAAAAAGCTGTGGTAGCCTAGTGGTTAGGATGACCGACTTCTAATCGGAGGTCGTGGGTTCGATCCCGGGCACGCACCTCTAACTTTTCGGAGTTATGTGCGTTTTAAGTATTTAAATATCACTTGCTTTAACGGTGAAGGAAAACATCGTGAGGAAACCTGCATGCCTGAGAGTTCTCCATAACGTTCTCAAAGGTGTGTGAAGTCTGCCAATCCGCTTGGCCAGCGTGGTAGACTATGGCCAAAACCCTTCTCACTCTGAGAGGAGACCCGTGCTCTGTAGTGAGCCGGTAATGGGTTGATCATGATGAAACGCCACTATAGCTCAATTTTGGGTATAGTCGACTTTATATGCATTTGAGGTACATTGATATAGGTACATGACATTGACATTTCTCTGACATTTTGCTCCGCATTTCGCACGAAAATTCTGTGCGTGGCTAAATAGAGTTAACAATTTAATTACACAATAATTACTCTATATTAATATAATATTAATAATACATAATTAATAATTATATTCCCTATATGCAAGATATGTTTCTAATAGCAGCTACATTCACTCTAATTATCGATCTAAAAAATAAATTGGCTAACGTTACATATTATGAAAGATGGATAAAGTCATCCACACACCTGTCATAAAGAAACTATAATGCTCATAGGTTTTAAAAAGTGTTTCCTCAAAAAAATATAAGGAAATACTTAGGTACAAGGGGTGGTCTATTTTCACCCCTTTAGGGGTGGAATTAAAAAAATCCCTCCTTAATAGAAAGAATATTTTCTCGTGGGTGCTTTACATTGTCTGTCAGTTAGGTACTGTTTTACAAGTAGGTACAGATTACCTAAAGATTAATTAGATGAGCCCAAAAACAAGCACACACGCACAACTGCCACACACTACGCTCTCCTGCAGTCGGGTAAACAAACTGTGCGGTCAGTGTTACAAGGTTCGTATGAGCTGGCGCCTCGGGTCCGTCGATTCCGGCCCGAGTGAAAGTGTATATTTTTGAGAAAGGAAAAGTAGTTTATTTTTTGTGCTAAGAGGCAATCTCCCCCCTCTCCGTACGAAAGTGAAAACTGTACGCTCAACTTTCGACCGCAACTTTGGTTCAAAGACAATGGTTATCGCCGATCTGTGATGAAAGGCGTGATATTTTTTTTTTCGGTAATTAAATACATTGTGCGCGAGGATTTTTGTTTCTTGCGTTTTGTTTTTTTTTTTAATATTTTATTTACGTCAAATATTTCATTAAAAATGTACAATGTATTTTTTGTATAATCAGTTACTTGTATATGGAGTATGGACTACGCTTTTTCTGCATCGTATTCTTCATTGCTTAGGGTCGTGACCCCTTCCGTTATATATATAAATATTATGGTAGCGGCTTTATATTAATTAACTTTTAAATTTATTACCATACTATTTCCATGACAATAAACATCTTACTTTTTATTTCAAACGTTAAAATATCTTGTTATCTATTGATAGCCAAATTGATTTCAACTCGTGGATACGTAAATCTCTATTTATCTTTAAGGTTTATTTTTCAATTCCAATTTCTGATTCAATACGTAAATATACCCAATTAGCATTTTCGAAAAACAATAATCCAGTCACATTTTTATTTAAAAGGTCTAGAAGATTTAGAAATATATATTAGAAGTTTGTGTGATGATTCTACACAAATATATTAACAAATACTGTTGGTTGATAATCACGCTAACTGTAATTGTTTAATGATTTAATTGACAGTACGTTAGTGTGTGTAGTAGATCGTAGTAAGTACTATTAATACAGGATGGAAAAGCTTTTTGCGATTTTTTTTGGCAATACCTGAGACGTTCATAAAATGAAAAGGAATAAAAATATTTCTTTTTCAACGCTACTAGATTTTGAATATCGAAAAACTATAACATCAAAGCAAATTGGACCGAAAGCTTCTAATTTTAGGTCGTAATTTATTCCTTATAAATTATATTTTGCGAAATTTCCGCTTGGGGCGCTGGCTATAGATGTATGGACGAACTCAAACGTTAAAACGAGCCAGTTCAGATAAATTTCACTCTGAAGTCACTGTATTTTGATATTCGAATTCGATCAACGTTGCAATATGTAAACTCGACATAACCCCACTGGTATATTAATTAATTCCTTCACACAAAAAAAAATCAAAAACTTTCCTTCCCTGAAACGACCATCGTTTTCACCCTGTATCATAATATTAATATAATATATCAGTCATGCTCACACGTTTTGGCGCGGGGTCAAGTTCACACCGCGATAACGGAGGGTTATCTCATGATGTGGACCCCCCTCCCTCCTTCCCGGCGTATGCGCATCTAATACGGACACCGATTGATCTATGCTATTTTCAAGTTAATGACTAAATACAAAATTTAAATAACTCCCGCCCTGTGGGAAAACCTGACGTCCCACCACCGTCCTGTTCCAAGCATCACAACCTTGTATTCTTCGATACAAATCTAACTACAAAAAACCGCATTCAAATCGTTTCACCCGTTTAAGAGCTACGGTGGGACAGACAGAGATACAGACGGACAGACACACAGACAGACATACACACACATAGGGGTGACAAATGACAGATCTATCGCTTGTGTCACGCTAGTATAATTGCACTACACTGCCACTACGGTTGCCAACTTTATTCGAAAAAAATAACGTGTCACATTTTTAAGCAGTATAAAAATAAAGTATGTGGAAGAAAAAAAGAAGTATTTTTGAAAAATTAATTTATAATTGACGGTATGACTCTTGTTCCATGGAAGCAAGGGAGGTCGCTTGTATGGGATGCCACGTGTGTGGATACACTGGCGTTGTCTCATATACAAGTGACCTCCGTGGCGGCCGGAGCGGCAGCCACTAAGGCGGAAAGGGCCAAGAGGCGCAAATATGAAAATATAGAAAATAATTTCATATTTGTGCCTTTTGGGGTGGAGACCATGGGTTCGTGGGGCGAGGATGCTAGGTCCTTTTTTAAGGACCTATCATCCCGTCTCGTGGAGTCCACGGGTGACCGGAGGGCTGGCAGTTACCTCGGTCAGCATATTAGTCTGGCCATTCAACGAGGTAACGCAGCCAGCGTTCTGGGCACCTTGCCTCGTTACAGTGATTTGGATGTTTTATTTGATTTGTAATTTTTAATTTTTATTTTTAAGTATTTATTGTATTAAATAAATTTATAAAGCTCAAAAAAAAGGAAATTTAAAATAAATAGATTTTCGATTATTTATAATTTTTTATTTATTCTCTTAAAAAAGTTTGTTACGGCTTAACCTCCTTCCTACCAGATTAAATCAAAAAACAATGGGGATTCCCCAGAAGGTAATGAAACCCAAGAGCTTCCCATACACACACATATTATCCACAATTCCACAGCGCTTTCTGCTGCGCCTGCGAGGTAATTTCCATTTTAATACAAACCCATAGATCACAGGTGTACAATGTGACCGTGAATTTGTTACTATACAAACACTAGTTGCATAATGCAGTGTTTATAAAACAACCCAGAGCCACTTGTACCGACCACTGGCCTGAATAGGCCTGTTTAGAAACAAAGGTGTTTCACATATGCAGGCACTCTTTTCTTTATTGCATACTCCTTCGTAGGGAAAATCTCTAGAAACCTCTTGGACAAATATCGTAAAATCCTATTGTAAATTCTTATCGTTTCCTTTTTGGTTTCTATTCACGTCATATTATAGTGTCTCGAACATTTGAGTTTTACATTTGAACACTGATTAATAACAGGCTGCATTTCCGTGAGTAGGTTCGTTTCGGCGAGACAAGTAAGTTTTCCTCTCCAAGAAAATTCTCGATGGAGTGTAGCTACTTGAGTGCGCAGGTGTTAAACATTTCGATTCGCTCGCGTGGGAAAACGTTCCACTAAATTTGTAGGCCATTTTATTATACAAGTATTTACTAAGCTGCATACAAAAATCGGCTGGTTATTAATAATTTTTAATATTTTTTATGACCTCGTTATTTTGAAATATTCGGAATGGAGGATGCTGTAGAATATTATTAGAATATATTTAGAAAATTATAATTTGACGCAACCATTTTTAAATTCGTATCTGTCTATCTGTCAGTATGCTGCTCATGCTGAAAATGCTAATGATTTAACATTATGTATTTATTGGTATGTTTATAGGTAATACTCTGAATTACATTTGTTACTCATAACTTATATGAAGTGCGGTAGTTTGTTTTCAAATTTTGAGTCGTAGTTGAAGTTTTCTAATCGATTAATACTGGTGCAGTTTAAAAAAAGAACTATGGGTGTAGCGAGCATCTGGCTGAAGCAAAACACCATTGTTATAACGATATTGATAACAGAACACCTGTTGAACTAACCTTCTAGGTTTGGAAGCAAATATAGTGGAAGTAAATTTTTTTTTTCATATTTTAGGAAAAATTAAACCGATTTCGGTCCACTAATCTCTAAGGCCTAGGCCGCATTGCGAAATTTATTCGCGCGAATTTTTTCGCAAAATTCTGTGACATATGGGAATGTATGAAGCTGCACGCACATGCGATTTAAAATTCGCGAGAAAAATATACTAAAATGCGGAAAATAAACCGCGCGAATAAAATTCGCGCGAATAATTTTCGCAGTGCGGCCCCGCTCTAAGAAATCAGCGTAGGTACCAATCAAAAATATTAGTGAAACAAGCGGACACCCGCAACTTCGTTCACGTGGATATATACCTATTGGTTTTAAAAAATCCCGTAGGAATCATTTTGTTTTTCTAAGCTCCTTTGAGCTCATATCATGCTAAAAACTGTTCACTGGCGGATGTTTCGGTAGATCAAAATGTAAACATCCGCCAGTGAAAGTCCCATCAAAATCGATCCAGCCTTTTAGAGATTAGTCGGTAATCTTTAAAGTATCTACTTTATAACAAAAATAGAATAAATGAAATCGGACCACGCGTTATTGAATTACAGCTAAATACACGTTTTAACTTTCATCCCCTCTCCCTAGGGAACCGTGCTGAATTTCGGGATAAAAAGTATCCTATATGTTATTCCGTAGTATGAACTTAAATCGTAGTAAGTTTCGTTTCAATCCATTCAGTAGTTTTTGCGTGATGCGCGCACAAACATACAGACAAATAGATAAACAGACAAAAATTTCAGAAATGGCTTTTTTACGTTCTATTACTTATCCCTAACATCCCCCAGTTATTAATTTGCAAAAATCTTCATTGTACAGATACGGCAAGTCTACGATATTATTATATATTATTATATACTAGCCGACCCCCGCAACTTCGTTCGCGTGTTTATAGGTTTTATATAGGATCGGATTGGATCCCATAATTCTTTTATGTACCTAAACTAAATGTAGCCTGTTACTCCTTAAAACATTGAAAGTTCCATTAAAATCGATCCAGCCGTTTCGGAGATTAGCTGGAACAAATAGACAGACCGACAAACATAAATTTAAACGCACACCAGTCTAAAATAAGCCGTACGTTCAAAGATCCGGGACCCAAGTTATTTGAACCCAATACTGATGGTTGTAATGTCTGTCATTTCTGAACTAAAAAACCTATGACCTTAAAATATTTACGGGACAATATATAAAGTAATACCTTTCTAACAAAAAAAGAATGAGTGAAATCGAACAACGCGTTAATGAATTACAACTAAATACACGTTTTAACTTTCATCCCCTCTCCCAAGGGAACCGTGCTGAATTTCGGGATAAAAAGTATCCTATGTCCTACCTCGGAGTATAAACTCAAATCGTACCAAGTTTCATTCGAATCCATTCAGTAGTTTCGGCGTGATGCGCGGCCAAGATACAGACAGACAGACAGACAGACAGACAGAAAGACAGACAGACAGACAGACAAAAATAAAAAAAATTGCAGTTTTGGCTTCAGTATCGATTATAGAGTGCCCTCCAATAAAAATTTTCAAAATATCTTCAATGTACAGAATTGGATCTGTTACAGTTTTATTATATTATAGATAGATGTATATAGAATAGATATGGGGACATATTTTATGAGTGCAACTTTGCACCTAAAAATGATAATTAGGTGTGTTATATACTAAAACTATCCTGAAATTATGTAGATTACGATAGTGAAACAATCATCTAAATTGGTTTATTGATTTTTGAAATAATCGCGAACATACATACCTACATACGGGTCGAATACAGAATTTCCTTTTTTGAAGTAGATTAATGACTTACATACTCTCCGATGTACGAAATCAAAACCTTTGTGAACAATGAATTTCCTCAGAATATTTCGCTAATAACCTGTTTTCTCTCTTTCACTATATGATAATGTTTTTTCTCTTGTACTATGTCTCATTCTCTCATATAGCCAATAGTGTGCTTAGTCTAAGATCGGAGCACTCGAAAACGAACTCGAAAACTATTGATCGAATCACAAGTGAATTCAGAGCAAAATGAACTCAAATACTCGTATTTTAAAGTCGTAATTCCATAGTTCGAATATGTATTTTACAACATTTCTGCTTGGGGCGCTCGTTGTGTTCGAATGCTGAATGTATTGCCGAACTCAAACCTTAATACAAGCCACTTTAGGTCTATTTTACTCTGAAATCGATCAATAGTTTTCGAGTTCGTTTTCGAGTGCTCCGATCTTAGACTAAGCACTCTACACGCTGCTCAGCCAAAAACGTTCGTTTCATCGTCGCGTTCGTTCGTTTCGTGTTCTGCGTTTCAGGTCTCCATCACAAAATATATCCGTTGAGTAGCTTCGCTAAAATAAAAAGGCGATCTACAATATGCTTTACAAATCTCTACTAAAAGTAGAGATTGCAACAATCTGCTTTTGGTTGTGCATTCGCTTACCTTTACAAAGCTCTACTTATCTATACTATAATATTATAAAGCTAAAGAGTTTGTTTGTTTGAACGCGCTAATCTCATGAACTACTGGACCGATCTCAAAAATTCTTTCACCGTTAGATATGTACGTGATCCTTGAGTGCTATAGGCTATATAATATGTATCACGGGCGAAGCCGGGGTGGACCGCTAGTAAAGTATAAAACAGTCACAATCCGCGTTTGTCTGTATTCGCTTACCTTTAAATTCAAAACTGTAGTGGATTTCAATGCGTTCATCATCATCATCATCAAGATTTATGTTATGTCACGTTTACGTTAAGTCTAAAGAAGTAGAGAAATATCGAAGTTTTTGTTGCCACATAAGATAACCTACCAACCAATAAATGAGGAAGTTATTGAAGAAGAAACCGGAAGCAGGAGCGAGTCACTGGAATTTTTAGTATATTCATATTATTCATATTGAATTATTTGTGAATACAATTTTAATAAAATTTTAACATATTCGTTCGTTCGTTTCAACCAATGGACGTCCACTGCTGGACATAGGTCTCTTGCAAGGATCGCCACAGTACACGATCTTGTGCCGCCTGATTCCAGCGGCTACCAGCGACTCGCTTGAGATCGTCTGTCCATCGAGTGGGGGGTCTACCTACGCTTCGTTTGCTACTTGCTTAACATATTACATAGATATAACAAATTATGAGAACTTAATTGTAACATAAAAATTTAAATTAGTAACTTAAATTAGTAAATATCGTTAAAACCAAATCTTTAATTTCAAACAATCCCAGAAATAGTAACACGTAGCTTGTTTGTATCCTATCTCCCATACAGAAGAATTCAACGCGTCGCATTCCTTAGAATTGGTTGGTTTGCCGAATACTGGGTTATTTTTAAAATGTGTAAAGTGGATAAATACTTAGACTCAGTCAACGATGCAATTCAACCATTGAAAACTTATATATGTATGTATGTAGAGTTAATGGTCGAACGTACAGTGGTAAGGTCGAGATGAGGAAAATTTGAAGTAATAACAATATGGGAAATGTTTACATAATTTGAAAAGATCTTTTTTTAAAGATTATTATGTGTAAGCTTTATTCATGAATGAGTTTTTATTAAAATAAACTTTTACAAAGCACTTTCGTATCGTCAGGTGAATCTACTGCATTCGTTTGGAATTTACTTCTTATATTATTATGATGAAATATACGTTGATCGAACGAACGAATTCACTGTATTCGGAACGGTGCAGGTGGTAGAATGTTCTCAAAATTCTCATGTCTCTGGGGTTTGAGGAGAAGAAATGTTCTAGAGAGCAACTGCCACCTACCTCCTGGTGTGGTACTGTGTCGCGCCGTGTTTTCATCGGGCCGGAGCGGTGTCATCGCAAGTGTAATGTTAGGATGTGGGTTGTTTACGCGAATGCACGCGTGCGCACGTTATGTGTGCCGGTAATCGGTTATCATGGGCGAGAGTGAGCGTGCATCGGTGTTATGTCACGAGCGCGGCGCGGCGGAGTGCAGTGGAGTGGTGGGTCGAGGCGGCGCGGCGGTCGTGGGGGGGTCGCCGGCGCCGCGGCGCGGCTGCGAGCGACTCGCGCGCCGCCCGTCGTCGCGTAAGCACGCCCGCGCACCGCGCCAGCGCCCACCGCGCTCCCCGCGATGTGTCAGTGACGCAGTGGCCTTCCCCATGGAGTACCAGCACGTGCAGCCCGTTCAGCCGCTCGGCCCGCCGGCGCCGCCCCCGCAACTGCTGCCGCCGGCGCCGCCGCCGCCGCTGCCCTCGCTGCCACAGCTGCAGCACGGCCACGTCCAGGACGACGACCGCTGGAGCCAGTACCACATCTGGAGGCAGCACGTCTTTGTCAACGGTCAGTTGGTCGCCGGAGGGAACCGCTCTCGCACTTTCTCTCGCGCCGTCGTTCCTGCCTCCGTCGAAAAGAGAAAGTGCGCGACCGTACCCCGCGACCGGACGGAACTTTTTTACTTGTACGATTCGAAATTTCTTTGTTCCTGCCGCAACTTTGTCGACGACTCGTGTGATTTGTTTGTGGTTCTCCCTTTTTTTTTCACCGACTTTCACTGAGAAAGTCGAGGAGGTTGAGAATAAGAGAAGAGGGGTAATGTTTTTCTTCGTATATTATAAAACTAATATTGGAACATTTACATACACATAGGTACTAATGTGTAATGTGCTAGTGTTCCTATATATTTATCCGAGTGCACCGGGAAGTAATATACCTACTTGCATCGGCACAGTACGTATACACAGTACTAATGTTCCTATGCCCTATTTATTATATTAAATTCACAAGCTCGATAATATCCAGAACAAATATAATATTACTTCAATGCCATTGCAGATAAGTAATTCGCAAACTCTACTTCATATTTTAATAATGCTAAATGCAACTGAAGCGTATTTACTATACGCCAGAGTAATAATTTATTTAATTTTTTTTTTAAATTATTAATTAATTTTTAATTTTCTCTGGCAATTAAAATTCAGTTATCTTAAATTAATATACTTACACTCCTGCTTTTTAGACGCACTTTTTTCAAATTGAATACATTTGGGAATTTATCCTTAATATGAAAAAAGTTAATGGAAAATACCTACCAATTTCTTAAAATTTTGTATTAAATATAATAATACTTATCTAATTTCAAAACATGCAGTATTGCGGAAGGCACGACTGCGAGAAATTTTCACACTTTTTGAATTTTCGAATATATGTATATACGAGCGCTTGCTGTGTGAAATGAAAAATACTCGAAATAACAGCGTAAATGCTATATTTTCCGGGAAATAGTGTACCCTATTCCGTGATCAGGATGCAAGCTTTTCATCAAAATCTATTGAGCAGTTGCACTGAGTGAATTGAAATTTAAACTAAGATTGATAGAAATTTCGGTCGGAAAATAGCACCTAGGTAGGTACTTCGATTTCCATTATTTCGATAAAAATTGGAAAGTGATTTATGTGGAATGTAGGAGTGAAATGAGGAGTACTGTCATTAATTTTTCCACATAAATGACTCTAATTGACCCCTAGGGTTCTCTAAAACTATCAGTCGGAGATACGGCCCAAAAATTGAAAATGTTTGAAAACCTGCCTTCGGGTGAACTGATGAAAAAGGGACGATTTATGAAAATTTTCTTTAAATTTTCTGAAGCTCTCCAGAATATTTTGCATGGGGAATTTTTCAAACTTCCTGTGCGTGTGCATAGAATTCAAAAAGATTCCTTTCCTTTAGGAAAAATGTGGAAACATTAATGGAGTACCCTTAGGTTTCTCAGAAACTATCAGTTGTGCCAGTATGGTGCCAGAGCGAATGTTCTTAACACCCTTGAATCGAGCATGAAAAATAATTGTAATGAGACATTTGATCGCGGTTAATTCCCTCGTCTCATTCCTCGGTTCATTTTGTGCACAAAGGATCAGCCTGGCTGTATTCTTGCTACCATTCCACGTGGACATGGTTCGTACAGTAATCATGTTAAGACTTCCATTTTCTTGTAAGCGAAACATGTAACCATGTGCAAGGAATACAGTAAAGGCGCTTATGGCAGTGACGTGAGGTTTGCAGAGACCTTGTCTGGTTACAAAGGCGATTATTAGGGAAGCCGTAGCAAACTCGCGCCCATGCCAGCCGGCCGCGGGCCGCCGCGCCATTTTATCTGGACGGACCTTAGGGTTGCCACATTTTTCTGCCACTGCGGAAGTTTCGCATTACAACATAATCTATACAAATAAGCTGGACTCAAGTCAATCTAAACATATAAAAGGAAAAGGTGACTGTTGAATGGAAGCAGGCGTTACTTTGCGGAATTCCGTGATATACAATGAAAACACAAGTATAAATTAAAAATTTAAAAAACCCCCGACATTCGCTATTTTATGGTGGCGGCCATCTTGGATTTGCAATAGTGCTATTCTACTAGTCAAGCCCTTTCATTTGATACCCATATTAAGGGAGTTGTGAAAAAATATGTAATCCGCCATTTTGTAGCGGCGGCCATCTTGAACCGATTTTCATCAAACATAGCTAACAACACTCACGACTAATTCACATTTCCAACAAAAAAAAACTGCACTCAAATCGGTCCATCCGTTTGAGCGCCACAGGGGAACAGACAGACACACACACACACAAGCACGTCAAACTTATAACACCCCGTCGTTTTTGCGTCGGGGGTTAAAAATTACTTTGCTATAATAATCGGCTAATAGTGACTTTGTAGGCACAGCACCACACAAATTGACCAAAAAATAAACTCGACGATCGTTTCGCTCCGACACAGGAGCATCTTCAGGAGATGTCGACTTCACAACGGACGATTGCAAAAGAAAAGGTGACTGACTGACTGACTGATCTATCAACGCACAGCTCAAACCACTAGACGAATCGGGCTGAAATTTGGCATGCAGATAGCTATTATGACGTAGGCATCCGGTAAGAAAGGATTTTTGAAAATTCAACCTCGAAGGGGGTCAAATAGATGTTGAAAGTTTGCATGAGATTTATATGAATCCACGCGGATGAAGTCGCGGGCATCGGGTATTTGCCATAAAATTTGAAGAGTTCCCTCGATTTCTCCAAGATTCCATCGTCAGATGCTGACCAGATGACCATGGGACCACTTAAAATTCTCGCTAAGCTCATATCATTATTTAACGGGATTTTCATAGGCAAGTAAGTATAAGAGTGAGTGTCTCTGTGTGTATTGTATTAGGCACGGAGTGAGTAAATAAATAAATAAATAAATAAATAAATAAATAAATTAATTAATTAATTAATAAATTAATAAATTAATAAATTAAAAACATACAAATATACAATACATACATGCACCTACAAAATATACAAAATTTGTTTGGAAGCCCTTACAGATTTTCATATTTATGTGAATATATTGCGGTTCCAATAACATTACGTACATGCGTGTTGAATAATTCATAACATCATATTTTAAGTCGGTTAAAAAGGAGACAAATAATATGTCGGTATCACAATAATATGAAATTCTATCAAACACAAAAACATCAATCATAAAATATAATAACCATTTTTGCAAATAAAAATATTATTTACTAGCGAACCTGGCAGACGTCGTCCTGCCTGGTGACATACCGACATCAGCGCCACCTACCGAGACCCGGTAGGTTACCTGTACCTACCTAATTAATTGTGTTTTTGAACCATCCAGGAATTGTAATATACACACAAAATTTCTTCCACATCGGTTCAGCCGATTAGGAGGGGATAAACACACGTACAGAAAAGAATTATATATAGGTACGGGTGAGAGTTTACCGTATCGACGGGATGAACATCAAATGTTTGACAGTTACGAAACCCATGAAAATTTTGTATGGGAACATGTTTATTATTTTATTTTATTTTTTCGTCAATTTTCCAATGTTTTTAATAGTTATTCTGCTACTCGGAACGGCGAAAAATACAAAAATCAAAAACTATGAAAATCGGTCCAGCCGTTCTCGAGTTATAAGTGTTCGAACAAACCCGACTGTTTTATATAATATATAAATTTGTTATTCAAAAACATGTGTATTGAACCTTACAGCGACCTTGTTTGTATACTATACAGAGATAGGGACGAGACGAGTTCACGAGTGGCAACCCTAGACTCTGGTTCAGTAGGTCAAACCGTATAGATTAATGTACGATATCTCCCTTATCGGGTATACCTACCTCGCGTTTGCGATCAGTAATCGTCTACATTACTATTGATGCAATTAAGAGATTTATATATTACATAGTAAGAGAGAAGAGAGACGTTCAAGAGAACAACGCATCCCGCGGAAACTTCCGGCCTTCAGAATTATTGAGGACTATACAATTATACATACAAGAAAAAGTTCGTAAACTAAAACCTGATTATGCTAATTAAAATTTAATTTAATATAAAAAATAATTTAGTGTGCAGAAAGCGCGGGCAAGCAGCTAGTGGCACCATCTGTTATGTCTATCCGAAACTAATTTAATATTCTAGATTCTAGAAAGCCGCGCGAATGTCACTTCTTGATTTTTTTTGTAAATAAAATGTAACCTATGTCACCCGGACCATAACAACGAATCAATTAACACCTCATTCATCAAAATCGGTCCTGTAGTTTAGGCGCTACGGTGGTACACACAGAATCTCATACAAAAATACTTACGAGCTTCAAAGACACTCTTCGGGGATGCATACATACGAGTATGTTCGAGTAGATCGTACGACAAATCGATCGTACGATCGTTAACCAATTAGGACGACATGTACATAGGTATGAATTGAAGACTACACAATACACATACAGAGAGATATATTCCCCGATAAAAATTACACGAATATATCTAACTAGCGGTCCGCCCCGGCTTCGCCCGTGGTACATATTATATAGCCTATAGCACTCAAGGGGATCACGTACATATACAACGGCGAAAGAATTTTTGAAATCGGTCCTGTAGTTCCTGAGATTAGCGCGTTCAAACAAACTCTTCAGCTTTATAATACTATTAGTATAGATATTACTATCAAAAGTTATGGCAAACACATAAGAGGACTCGTCCTGACTGACTGACTGACTAATCCAGTCCACGCCATAGATTCTACGCACAGGCCAAACCACTGGGGAAAAACTTGAAAGCAGAATGCCGAATTTGGTATGAGTTTCCATTCTTGCGTCTTTACAGAATTATTGGTAAGGAAATATATTCTGGATTATGAAATAAAAAAAAATTATGATATTCCGAAGATATATTAAGAGTCCGAGAGAATCCGACTTTTAATATTTCACGTATTTTGAGGTTAAGTTTTGAAATAAAGTACCTACCTATTTTAATATATTATACCTACTTGGAGAGTCGTTTTTAGTAAACATTGAGTCAACGGAGGATTGTTTACTTTTATTTTATTTTTTATTTAGTACCTATTGTATTTTTTTTAAGTTTCCATAGTGATGTTTCCATGACCGTAGATAATACACATAATGGCGGTTCATCTTATTTAGAAACAATAAAGTATTTTTTTACAGTCCCCGCACATTGGACCTACTAGTGGCGATGACTAGTGGCCGGTCACAAGTTGCGGAAGAGATTTTTCATACATTTTATATGGTACCACCGCACACTGAGCGCTCGAGTGGCCGCGTTCGAGCCACTAGAAAATGTATGAAAAATCTCTTTCGCGACTTGTGGCGGCCACTAGTCGTCGCCACTTGTGGCCCAATATGCGGGGGCTGTTAAACCCCCGCATAAAACAAATATTATGTAAAATTATCTAAACCTAGAATTTTAATATAAAATGATTAAGACGCATAAGTGATGCAACAATGGCCTGACATTATCATTCTCCTTTGTTAGTAACTTCATAACTTATGCACTCACTAAAGGATTATTGGAAATCCCACCCCTAAGGGAGTTAAATATTTGATGAAAGTTTATATGGAAGTTCGTCATTTTTCAAGTTATATAACCAAGAAAATTTCGGGCTTTCAGTTAAAAGAGAGGGAGGTTTTTTTTATTAGTCCAGAAAACTGACACATTGTTATTAAGATACTTAAGCTAATATTACAAAAAAAAATTTTGTCAAACAATGTGGTCTTCTTGAAGTGGACATTACATGCGTAAAATATAAAAGGTTATATAGGTACTTGCCAAATGTTGTTGCGGCGATAATAAGTCGACGACGACCAACAAACATTTCCAGATTTATTATGAATATAGCCGCTGGAATGACCTGAACTCTTCTGGAATGGCTTTTAGAATCTTGGTCACATTCCTTTGAATCACTTCCAAATCTTTAAAATATTTTCCCTTCATTATAATTTTCAATTTAGGGAACTCAAAAAAATTCGTCGGAGCCAGATCTGGCAAGTAAGGTGGGTTTGATTGTGGTGACCGGCTGCTTCGGCTGTGATCCGGTCGATGTGGTGACAGGAGGAACATAATATTTTGGGCGTAAGAAATATTTCATTTCCGAGCTAGACATCGCAACAAACCGTGAAAGAAAAACCCAAAAAAATATTCGTTTGTTTTGGTCCCAGCTTACAAACTACTTTATGAATCGTTGTTTTTAGTATTTGTTGCTTAAATACAGTATACGGTACATAATATACCGAAGTTTCATATTCCTAACTGGTTTAGTTTTTGAGATAGCCCCTAAAACTAGTCTAAAACTAACAACTTTGATGGCCCCCCATATCCTTATTTTTTAAGCAAAAAATTAAATTTAAAAAATTCGTGTTCTACTCAATAAGTTCTAAATAATGATATCCCACAAGCTATAGGGTAAAAAAAAAATTTTTTTTCGCCTCCTTTTTCATGTATGGGAGAGCCCCCCTGAAAAATAATTTAATTCAATTTCTAATTCAATATTTAGTTTTGGGTTAACGTTCTACACCAAATACCAAAATTTTAGGTTTGAAACTCATTTAGTCTACGAGCTAGAGACCTGTGACCGGCGGACGGGCAGACAGACAGAGAGACAGCACCCTACTGACGAACTTTCATACAAACTTTCATCACCCACCTACCCACTTGGAGGTAGTTTTTTCCAAAATTCCTTAAATACATAACTCTTTATTTTTAACCGAAAACCTACATACCAATTTTCATGGATATAACTTTAAAAATGACGGATTTTCATACAAACATTCATCCCCTATTTAACACCCTTCGAGGTGGAATTTGCAATAATCCTTTCTTAGTGTGCGCCTAAGTCATAAAAGGAACCTGCTGTGAAAATTTCAAGTTTCTAGCTTCAGTGGTATAGGCTGTGCGTTGATCATGTCAGTCAGTCAGGACAAGCCTCTTTATATTATTACAAGCTTCTTTATATTATTTTATAGATATCAATTACCATTTTTATTATAGCTGATCGGGCGAAAATATTGTGATCTTGACAATGACCTGGCAGGAAATAAATCAGCAAATTAGAATTGTGCTTTGACACAGTTTCGTTTTCCACATTACCTACTTTAACGAATTGATGATCGTGCAGAAATAGATTGAAATTAGAGAAATAATGCGAAAATAAAAGTATGTCTTTCTTGGTTATCATGAATAATCACTTGGACGGTGAATATTTTTGTAAATGTTTTTTTTTTTAAATATATAGGTACATGTTATTTTTAATAAAATTTTAGTTAATGGCTGTTTTAAATAAATAAACAGATCGTGCTGGATATTATTTGACATTACAAAACAAACTCGTAGCGTAAAAGCTCAATTTCAATAGGCGTCTATCTCCACCATTGGATAGGGAAAGGGTTAGGCTTTGTACAAACGTCCTTCATCACAAAGAAAAGTAAAATTTGTGATAACTTGGTCTAGTGGAAGGTTTTCTCACTTCACTTTCTCACTCTCTTCACTCTCACTTTTTCTCTCTTCAACAATGCTTTTAATTGGTAAGGTAGCCGCCAACACAAAGCGCATTTTCTTCTTCCCAAAAAACTTTCTAGTGGGAAGTTTTTGTATTGGAGTCGAATTTGTGAACCCTATATTTTGACATTTCTCCACGTTTTAAGGCTACTTTTACTTACCAGGCTACTTTAGATGAGATCTATCTCACACTATCCCCAACAACAGCCTTCCCGGTCTTACGCCTAAGCTGAAACCCCATGAGTAGATATCCCTACAGAGAGAAAGTTTTTATCTAAAATTGGTTTTTTATTGTCCTACAGTTAAAAAAGAAAAATCTTAACTGCGCAGAAGTCTGAAAAACATAAAATTGAAACTCATTTGAGACTCATTAATTGAACTTAATTGAACAGTGGAAGTCAGGGCAGCTTAGCTATAGTAAGTACAAAATTTAGCAAAATGCTGTAAAAACTGCATTAGAAAATATGTGTCAATATTTATGCACCATCGACATACCATATTATCATGTTACAAAATATGTCCTACCTATTCACACGAGTTTCTTGTTAGGTTTGAAAAAAAATATATTTAGATAACAAATTTTTTGTTTCCTTTAACTTAAAAATATCATGATTACACATAATAAAAAAGCAATATGGCACCCGCTAGATGCCATAAAATCGAGAGGCGTGGTGGGCTTCATTTTGTTTTCATTAGGTACTTTGCTAGTGACATTTCAAAGATTTATCTTAGAGTGAAGTAGCTATACAAATGTGACTTTCATTCCAATTCGACAAGGTTCCACCACACTCTGAAAGGCGTAGACGATGTCTAATTCTCGAAGGAAATCACAGCTCTGCAGCTTCGGCACAATGCGAATATGCTTTTTCACTGTTTCATCGACATTGCATTGCTAGCAACGAGACAGTACATAGTGGCAACAATGATCGAAATTCGAGTATCGACACACAAAGACTTCAGGGAAAAATGAACCCAAAGATTCGAAGAAGAGTTCGAATATTAATTTTACAACATTTCTGCTTGGGGTGCTGGCTGTTTTCGAATGCTGAATGTATTGGGCGAACTCAAACCTTAATATAAGCCATTTTAGGTCCATTTTACTCTGAAGTCATTGTGATTCGATCAATAGTATACTATAAAGTTTTGGAGCACTGCAAAGTGGGACTAAGCATACAGATCTCACTTATTGTGCAGCTGAAAAAACAATGTGTTAAAACCCACCATTGTTCTGTCCAATTTATCATACGATATGTGATGAATGTCATAATGAAAACTTTGCGAGGAAGCAATTGAGCTTTGCATTCAGCTGTCCTGCTCAGTTCAATTAACTGAGTGTGTAACTGCTCAGTTCTGTTAACTGAGTGTGTATCTGGTCAGTTCAGTTAACTGAGTGTGTATCTGCTCAGTTCTGTTAACTGAGTGTGTATCTGGTCAGTTCAGTTAACTGAGTGTGTATCTGCTCAGTTCTGTTAACTGAGTGTGTATCTGGTCAGTTCAGTTAACTGAGTGTGTGCTGCTAAGTTTCTTGCTGGCTCTTCTCAGTATTTTCTTCAGAACCGGCGCTGCGCGTTTGTTCTGATTGTTTAATAACTACATATTCCCTTTACGAATAGATATAGTACCTACTTTTAGTACCTAGGTAATAAAAGTCCCCGCTTATTACTTTTACTAGCGATCAGCCCCGGCTTCGCAAGGGTACTAATTACCCACTACTATCCCGCCGGATATCCCAAGGGACTAGACAGCGTTTTCGATGAAAGATCCCAGGCGGCTTCACTTTTTCCGATATTGTCAACAATTATCGTCATATTTCAAACAATTTACACAAAACCTTAACAAATTATACAGCTGAAACTTCATAAATCACTCTGTCTATTAGTGACAACCGCATGAAAATCCGTTTAGTAGTTTTAAAGTTTATCGCGAACAAACAGACAGCAGACGCGAGACATAACTTATATAACGCATTCCATGTGTGACCTACCTTTTATGCAGGACAGGGGCATAAACAAATATTTTCCACTAACTCGGTAACTGGTCCGCTGACACTACAAGAGGACTCATGTTGCCAGTATACGCATATCCCTACAGATTTTATTGACCGCAACATGAGTCCATTCAAAGTAGACATATGAATGAATGATTTCGAAATTGATTATGTGATGTGTTATTAAGCTCATTATATTTGCATGTAACCTAAATACTCGTTTTTCAAGTTTCCGTCAGTCCGTCTAATTTTCGCCTCGGAACGGTTGAACCGATTTTGATGAAACTTACAGAACACTTTCAGACCCTTGTCTGATCTGAGCTGATCATTTCCTTAAATGATTATACAAGTAGTGAACTCGATTACTTTTTATGCCGGAAAATCAAATAGTGCTCGCGAATTTAAAGAAACCAAAATCCACGTCGTCACACACGTATCAAAGTCGCAGTCGTGAGCTAGCTTCCTGAAGATATGTAGATTACGATAGTGAAAACATCATCAAAATCGCTTCATTGGTTTTTGAAATAATCGCGAGCATCCCCAACCCCAGTTGGAGACCCCAATGTCTTATACAATGAACTCAAAATTACTTTGCTATAATGTCTGTCGGTTCTTCGGGCATACTGGAATCCCAACATAATATGTCGGTTCTGCAAGCTGTGCACGAGTTTTGATGACTTCTAAACGGGCTCTATCCGAAAATGAGCACTAGAGTAAAGGGGAAACTGTTTAACTCCTGCATTCTCCCTATACTGACGTACGGGCGCCAAACATAAGGCTCATTTACCCAAACTCAGAACCTGTCGGCGTTGCATCGAAAGAAGTATGTTGGGCAAGCGAAAAATAGACAAAATACCTCATGTCAAAATCAGAAAAGCCCTCGAACTAATGAGAGGTAACCCATAGAAGCTCCTTAAATGGCGATGGGCTGGCCACATCATTCGGGGTGAAGATAAAGGGAGCAAAACAATTAGTTTGTGGTACCCCAGAGAAGGAAAGAGGAAGAAAGGACGACAGACTAAGATATGGGGAGATGAAATAGCTGCTGTGGGGGGGGAAACATGGACCAGAAAGGCAGCAGATAGAGGAGAATGGAAGGGATTGGTGGAGGCTTTTGCCAAAGGGCACACAGATTAGTGGGAAAAATTTAAAATAAATTGTAATAAGCATAACAATATTTAATCTGATTGAGACTTAATAAATAAATAAATATAAAACGGGCTCTAAGCTTCAAGAAACTCTCCAGCTCCGTACATCACATCCATGACCTGTGGCAAGTCGCACTTGTTTATATTTAGACCAAACCATATTGTGAAATAAAATTGGTTGTCTGTAAAGTCGGTTTACGGAAGATAATTTTACGTGATAACGTCATAAGAAAACAAAGAGAGATAGGTGCGTCACAAGCTGAACGCTTAGGCCAATCGTACCTTCTCTATCGCTTGTTCAGCGCACGTTTGCACGCGGTACGTGACAATGAGTCATGGTTTTTCGTGCGTGTAGTCGGCGTTCATCGATTCATAAGACGTTTTCACGTCAAAAAAAACCCGGCTGAGTTTGTTACGGGCTTTTCTCAGACCAGGGCGCGTTTGGAAACCATCGTAACTTTAGTTTAAAGTTCGTAAGTAATTATCACCATTACCTCACTTTCATGTACTTCTAAAATTGACGTTCAAAAAGTGTAGTGTACCAATTTTGTATATTTTAATTTGACTTTGACTTTATACACGTATAGTTGTCGATTCTAGTCAGAAGGCCGCGCAAGATTAGTTGGCCGAATCGCTTGGGTCTACTTATTTTGATCAATTCGAGCGTGGCGCACTTTCACTCTGAATATTTCGGAAAAAGTAGCGACCTTTTCGCGACTTTCTCTCGGGCCGCCCTCCCCGCGTGCCCCGCGTGCCCCCCC
Source organism: Melanargia galathea (assembly GCA_920104075.1). Lineage (NCBI taxonomy): Eukaryota > Metazoa > Arthropoda > Insecta > Lepidoptera > Nymphalidae > Melanargia > Melanargia galathea. The sequence goes on from OV049860.1 coordinate 1,654,562, forward strand.
CCCCCCTCCGCTCCTCCGCCCCGAGCACGTGCTTTCTTCCGCGTCCGCCTGCGCAGGCCACTTTTACTTTTTAACTCGGCAATCCTCTCCGTGGATGGCAGTAGCCATTTTAACATAATTCGATAACTCTCCGAAGATTTGCTTGTATCTATTCTGTCTGTTCAGACTGTGTCCTTTCCCGTGAAATTGCTCATCATTATCAACCCACTAGCATTTGCCCGCGGATTCGCCCGCGTAAATTTCGGTTTTTCATAAATCCTGAAGGAATCGTGGATTTCTGATTCCCGTTCCCGCTCCCTTTTCCAACCTTTATATTATCTACTTTCAAGGAAGTTTGCTATAGTAATCTACCTATAGTTGTAGCTGTAGATTTAGTTATTTCAAAATCCCGCGGGAACTGTCGATTCTTCGAGGATAAATAGTAGTCTATGTGTTAAGTTAGGGTATAATCTATCTCCATTCAAAATTTCAGCTAAATCGGTTCAGTAGTTGCGGCGTTATAGAGTAACAAACATACACATATACAGTTTAACGATAAGCCTCAAAGCTTACAATATGGCGACTAACTTTGCTTTGTGGACTCAACGCACTTTGTATATCCAAAAAATTCATCCAAAATTTTGGGTCCCCACGAAAATTTATTTCTTTATGGTGTCGTATCGACACATCACTTTTCTGTAATTGTGTCTAAATGCGAACCGACACAAAAAGTATAACTACAATTACAATAATTCATGCATACTTGACACTCGTAGACACTACACAGGCATAATATGATGTTAATATTTTCGCATATTCGAATTGATCACTTGATCAATTAGCGCATTAAACCGGTTCCGCTCTACGGAACGATCGCGTCGATCTACGCTTACTCTAAAGGCCAAATTAGACGGTTCATTTTTCGAGATTTTGCTTTCATTTTCGAGGCTTCATCGGTGAATCATCCAAAATGAACCGTAAACACCGACCGTTCATCGTTCACAGGCACTTTGCCATAGTAAATATCGTATCGTGCATCGTTCACCGCAAAAATGAACGATGAACGGGGCACCGTCTAATTTGGCCTTAATAATGATGTAAGTATTCTATGTAGGTATGCCATGGTATTAATAAACTGAATCTCCAGTGAAGAATTTGCTTACAAACAATAATACCGCATTGAAATTGAGGGCCTGCTCCTTTTTTGGGGTCGGTTAAATAACCATAAACTTGTTGTATAGTTTCGTATATTACAGCATTGAACGTGACATAAATAATATAATATTAGTCTTCTGTAATTCTGTTTTTTTAACCGACTTCAAAAAAGGTGGAGGTTATCAATTCGTAGGAATCTTTAGTTTATGTATGTTCCCCGATTAATTACTCAAAGACGCCTGAGCCGATTTTGAAAATTCTTCTTTTGTTTGAAAGGGTTATACTTCCCGAGTAGTGAAGTGATCATCAGGTCAGGCTCTGATGATAGGATCCTGGAGAAATCTTCAAACTTTATGGTATACTGAAGTCGATTTAATTTTGATGTGATAATGTCTTATAAATTGATGAACGCCGGCCGCCGCACGAAAAAGCATGACTCATTGTCACGTAACGCCTAACCGAGCGTGCAAGCGAGAGCACGTGATAAGCGATAGAGAGGCATAACCGAGCGTGCAAGCGAGAGCGCGGAACAAGCGATAGAGAGACAATGTTTTCTTAAGACGTTATCACGTCAAATTTAAACCGACTTTACAGAAAACTTATTTTTTCCTAAAATATAGCTAGTTTAAATTGATACGCTATTTTTAATTAAATCTAAGTAAGTTGTAGGTACTACAATGTCATTGATAAAGATAAGAGGTCGGGTCACAGTGGAAAATATAAGTAGATAAGTTTCTTGAACAAAAAAAATTACGTATTCACTTCCGGAACTTAAAAATAACAGTTTGGTAGTTGCATATGAGTTACACATTACTCGTATTAAGTAATAGCTGTGCCTGTGGTTTTACCCGCGGAGAAAATATCTTGGAAAAGCAATAAGACACAAACAAGAACAGCACTCCTAACAGCCAAAGTTTTACTTGTTTGCCAATAAAAAGTAGTCTTAATCTACCTCCGTTCCAAATTTCAGCCAAATCCGTTCAGTAGTTTTGCGTGAAAGTGTAACAAATATCCATACATAAAAACTTTCGCGTTTATAATATTAGTAAGGATAAGGATAAATAGAGGTCGTGAAACTATGACTTATTCATTAAGCCTGAAACACATAACGCGCGACGGATACGGATTTAACGACGCTCCTATACTCTGGTTTTTAATTCCGTGGAATTCTGACAGTTGCCATTTAAAAATACAACGAGTAATTTGTATGAAAAATAGGGTTACCACCTGAAAGTTCGATTTTACCCCAAACTAAAGTAACTGAAGTATCTGTCAGGCATTTGTCATATCTACATGAGGCAATTGATTTTTATTTTAAGTAACTTTTGAATTTATTATCTTTTTTGTGGGAACTGTTTTATCTCTGGTATCATTAAGAAACGTCAGAGTTTCACGGAAATAAAAATCAGAGTACAGAGTTTTTTTTAAATATAAGCCATGTCAAACAATTATTGATAGTTCTTTTTTCAAATCTATATAAATAAATATGAAATTACGTAATCTAATACGTAATTTAAATTAGTCGTTACGTATAAATTAATGCAATGCAAAACATCAAGACGCCCTTACATCTAAGAAGGTAAGTAGCTTGTTTTCTAATGTTTTTGATTACCTCAGAAGTGTTCACGCTGACTAAAACGTGAGCGTGATATATAATTTAGCTCCTGATGAAAGTTTCGAGCTCGCGAAGCCTTTAAAGTTCATACCTAAAGTTGATTTTCACCAGCCTTGAACCCAAACAATGTTAACCACCAAAGACCGCGGCCCGATGGTTGCCGCCGGGCTCGGATGTCGAACTGATTTCGAAAGATGATGAATGAATTTAAAACTGATTTCGGGAAAAAGCACAGTTCTGTTTGCGCCTTTATTGACCTTAAGGCCGTTAGCACATCTCCGCCGCGAAACTCGTTTGCCCGCAATTATTATAAAAAAAAAAAACTTTTACAGCCGAATTCGATTCAGCGGTTGGCCTATTTCTCAGAATGATTTGTATCAAGGAGCCTTATTTCCGGATGTAGTTTCCTTCTAATCGTATTCACAAAACTGGCTGCAACAGCCTTCGAAGGGCGACCTTACGCCCATTGAGCCCTTATGCTAATGCCACATAATTAACTTTATACATACATAATTATATAAGTAGGTACGAAGGTAACTCTGCGACATGTTGCATTTAAATTGGTTTTTGACAGAAAATAGGATGTTTGAAACTGAACTACTGACTCCTAGTATAGAGTTAAATAAATCAAAACAGGTTGCGTTTTTTTTTTCATGGAAAATGATGCAAAAATACTTGATTAAAACATATTCTTAACGGACTTACAATTCCATGAAAGAACTTATCTTTCTCGATTTATTTGCTCCCAAAAGTGTGACTTAATACTTATTAGTATTGAAGACAAAGTCACAATGCGTGTTTGTGTATTTGCTTATAACTTCTAACTTGATGTTTTTACCATCGCTTTGATAAATTCATATTTATAACACATTAGCTTTTGCTTAATTTAAAAATCTCTTTTATGCAAAAAAAGCAACCTTGTAGGAAAAATAAAACCAACTTCAATATACCATGAAATCTGAAATTTCCCTCGATTTCTCCAGCATCCCATCATCAGATCCTGACCCTGGGACCACCTGAGAAGTATACCTTTTCAAACAAAAGAAGAATTTTCCACATCGGTCCAGGTGTCTTTGAGCAGTCGAGGAACATACATAATAAAAAACCGGCCAAGTGCGTGTAGGGTTCCGTAGTCACAATCCTCGAAAAACAGATATAACTCCTTAACCTGTGAACCCTACTTAAAGCCATGATAGTTTTCCTTTAAAATTGATTATATATACTACTGCTGTGAATTTTTTCAAGCTCCTATATACTGCCATTTGGCTGATAGAGGGGGGGGGGACACTTGGTCTAATAAAAATTAGCACTTTAAAACATCATATTTTACAAACGGATCTAGAAATCGAAAAATGATTTTCCCACACCCACAGTATTTTTAAAAGACCTATTTAACGAAACCCTACACTATGGGGTAGACGAGAAAAAAAAATATTCATCCCCACTTTACATGTAGGGGAGCTACCCTAAAAAAAATATTTATCAAAATTTTATTTCACCACTTTGTTGGCGTAATTAATATTTATACCCATGCCAAATTACAGATTTCTTGCACTTATAGTCTCTGAGATTAACCGAGGACGGATGGACGGACGGGCAGACAGACAGACGGACGGACATGGCGAAACTATAAGGGATCCTTGTTTACTACGGAACCCTAAAAAAGACTCCTTATTTTTTGCAGCCGGTTAAAAATCACATCCTTGTAGCGCGGGCGCGATCGAAGGACGAACCGGCAAACGAACGCACTCTCGCACTTATGGTATTATTAGGGATTGACATTGTCTGTGCAATAGGTAAGCCCACCCGTGCGAAGGTAACTAGTAGGAGACAAGCGGCCCGTAATAAAGACACGTGTGTGAAGCCGGTCCCGTGCACCGAGCACACGTGCCCGCTGCACCGGCGGAACATTGCAGTAATTTTCCACTCGCTGACGCGCGGACACACTGATTGCCTCTACTTGAGACTGTGAGATTTAAACGCACCGCATCCCTCCAACGGAGGAGCGAGCATAAAATAGGAAGTCGATAAAGCCCCCTGGACACTCGTTAAATGCATCCGCTGAAGTTACGCGGAGCGGAGACCTACACTAAAGACAAGTATAAATTTAAAATTTTAAAAACCCCCGACATGCGCCATTTTGTGGCGGTGGCCATCTTAGATTTACAATGGTGGCATTCTAATTGTCAAGCCCTTTCATTTGATACCCATATTAAGGGAGTTGTGAAAAAATATGTAATCCGCCATTTTGTAGCGGCGGCCATCTTGGATCGATTTTCATCAAACATAGCTAACAATACTTTCGACTAATTCACCTTTCAAACAAAAAAAAACCGCATTAACATCGGTCCACCCGTTTGAGCGCTACAGGGGAACAGACACACACACACACACACAGAGACACGTCAAACTTATAACACCCCGTCGTTTTGCGTCGGGGGTTAAAAAAAATAAAGAAAGTATAAACCACATTGTAGCTACCGCTTGTAGCCAGCGGCTGTCAGCAACTCGCTTGAAGTCGTCGTCCAGCTATTGGGGGTCTTCCGAATTTAGGCCAAAGAATCGTTAGCGTTTCGACTTTCGTACCTACTTTCATAGCTGACATCTTACTTTTTTTACTTACCGCAAAATGAAATTAATTTAAGAGATGTGCTCCCTCGAGCGCAAATAATCTAAAAAATCTGACAAAGCCCACAAAAGCTATTACCTACTTTGTAGAGTGTATTAAAAATTTTTCAATAACTTTTATCAATAAAAATAAAAATAAGAATCAATGCAAGAGGGGTACGCTTCAAACAAGCGCGCAACGCCTGGCGGGACGCGCAACGAGACAAACATCACACAGTCAAAGTCGCGGCCACAAGGGTCGCGGTTGTAGGTCGCGGTCGCGCGTCTCGGTCGCGCGTCGCGGTCAAGTTATACCTTTTAACTTTGCCTGAAATTGAAGCTGCTTGTCTTGAGGCTGCTCGAATGGATACAAAGCTTTAAGAGCATTAGGAGCGTTTTGGATACGCCACTAAGGGACCGTTCAGATGGACCGGCGCGGAGAGCAGAGCAAATTTTAATCGCATTTAAAATAGAATCTTAAGCCATTGAAACAAGGTTTATATTTACATTTTATCTCTTTTATGATAAGAGGATGCTCGAGGATGCTCCCAAAAGAGATAAAATGTAAAAATAAACCTTATTTCAATGCCATAAGATTCTATTTTAAATGCGATTAAAATTTGCTCTGCTCTCTGCGCCGGTCTATCTGAACGGACCCTAATATTTACTAAAACCAAACACAAGTTACTTAAACATTATAGGATCCAATATTCAACGGTCTGGGTGGTGAACATATTATTCTAATTTTAGATATTAATTTAATTACTATTTTAAGCTACATTAATTATTGATATTAACTTTCATTTCGCATGTTTATCAAAATTAATTACCATTTGAATATATTTATAGAGCAGATTCGACTCGTGAGCTTCTATGAATGATTTTATGTAAAACACGATATAATTTCGATTTGCCACGGGTGAACCGATTTGAATGCGGTTTTTTTTTGTTTGAAAGGTGAATGAAGGTGAATGAGTGAAGAAGAGTGTTGTTGTTGTGAATGTTTGATGAAAATCGATCTAACGTGGCCGCCGCAACAAAATTACGGATTACATATTTTTTCACAACTCCTTTAATATGGGTATCAAATGAAAGGGCTTGATTAGTAGAATAGCACTATGCAAATCCAAGATGGCCGCCGCCACAAAATGGTGAATGTCGGGGGTCATTTAAATTTTCAATTTATATAAACAATGTAATGAACAAATTGCATGGAAGCAATCGGTTTTGCGTTTAGTTTCCCACAAGGCTAATGATTTTTTGCATTGATGTACAGCTATTGCAACTTGTTGCCTTTTGTTAAAAGTAGCTCAATAATTTATTATCTGTTCTATCGATAGAATCTGCTTTTCGAACTGTTTAGAGCTGTGTTTCCCGCCTCGAACGACTTAAGCACCTTCAAGGCAAGTGTGAATAGGCATTTTCTAGGCAAGCGCGTTCGAATCATCATCATTGCTTTCCACCAGGCATGATTGTCGTCATGTTTAAGCCTATATTATAAAAAAAGCCTCGACATGGCATCAGAGTCATAGACAATTTATTTAGCATGCGTTAAATAAAATATTAATTCTTTCTTTTTTTTTTTAAACATACAATACAAGGCATGTTGAATAGGTCCTAGGTATATTTCCCTTTCCCAGTCAACTTTGAATAAAACCGTGAATTATTTTCATGTTGCTAAAAAAACTAAGACAAGAACGTATTAGGAGTAGATACAAAAATTCACCAGTATCTGCTTTCCGAGATTTGACCAGTCGTAAGAGCCATATTTTCGCGTAACTGTGTGTGAAAGAAAAATTCGATTTCAAAGAAGAATCGGTACGGTACGCAACAACCGCCACTCGCGGCGGTGGTACAGCAAAGTGTGGTGGGCAACGCAGGCAACGCTTGTGAGAAAGTAATCTCTGTCGGTCGTTTCCGCGTTCCCCCTTGCCCCCCCCCCTCCCCACTCGCCTTCCGACTTTTACTTTCCGGTGACGTAGAGCGCTATGCGATCGTATTTTTAACCTAACTGATCTCACGTTTACGTTAACGTTTCCGTTACGAGAACTTAACCAAGGCTGGTCCCAAGGTGTTAATTAACGTTGAGAGGTTAATCTCAATAGTGTAAAATAGAATTGCTATCCGCGTTCTGTGCGTTCGCTATTAACTTCTAAGCTTTTGTGTGGTTTTCTCCAGAATAATTGAGTGTATTCAATTGCGTACTAATGAGAATTCGCACGGAAGAAGCGCGGGGCAAACTGCTAGTGGCGCCATCTGTTATGTGTATCCGAAACTAACGTAATAGACTGCTAAAATCATAACCCCCTACTTTAGGCTTTGCTGTAGTTCGAGTAAAAAAATCAAGTCAATTGTCGTTGCTTCGTTGCTGCGTGATAGAAGAACAAACACAAAACTAACACATTTTTGCATTTATACTATAATCTTGTGAGAAGATGTAAAATGTCGACGTTTTGTGATCAAGTCGTCAACTCAAACCAATAAAGAAAATGAGACAGAACGCTGATTGAGCCAGATTTTATCGGCCTGCGTCAACAATAAGCAGCAACTGTTGTTACGTGAACACATTTGAATAAAATTAATTCATTACACAGTTGCAGATCTTAAATTGATCCATTAAAAAGTACACGACCGCTACACCATGAGTATGTTTTTAGAAATACTCCCAAAAGTTTTTGGGGTATTTAATAAATTAATTCGTCCCGTCGAAGCCGGCGCGAGTCGCTAGTGTAGATTTAATTTGTTTAAATGTGTGATTTTTTTATGTATAATATATTAATTATGTAGAGTAGCCCTTTATTTTAATTACGATTTGTAATAGATATATTTGTTTGATTATATTATCACGAACTCTGTGGTCCAAAGGTTCGTTACACGCTCGCCCTGCAACTTAGAGGTCCCTTTCATTCACGATCATCTTCCGGTCCTATCTCACGCTGTGCGGTGGACACAACATGTCTTCCTTCATCATTTACCTCTTTTACACGCATATCCTCTTTCACACACCCACCCATCCATCTTTTCTTTAGTCTTCCTCTACTTTTTTTTCTCTCCACACGCATGTCTAAAATTCGTCTACTGTTATGGTTCTTTTCGCTCCGCATTACATGACCATACCGTGCCAGCCTATTCATCGTCATCATCAACCGACAGACGTCCACTGCTGGACATAGGTCTCTTGTGGGAATTCCACACGCCGCGGTCTTGTGCCGCTTGTGTCCAGCGGCTCCCTGCGCCTCTTCTGATGTCGTCAGTCCACCTAGTGGGGGGTTACCAACACTGCGTTTGCCGGTGCGAGGTCGCTATTCTGTAGCACCTTGGGACCCCAACGTCTATCGGTTCATCGAACTATGTGCCCCGCCCATTGCCACTTTAGTTTTGCAACCCATGGAGCTATGTCGGTGACTCTGATTCTTCTACGGATCTCCTCATTTCAAATTTGATCGCGTAGAGACACTCCGAGGATAGTTCTCTCCATCGCTCACTGAGTGAGTGTGAGCTTTCTTGCCAGCTAGCCTATTACTCCTCATATTTTCTGTCACTGGTCTCTTTCATTGCATTAAAATTTGTATTACCCGGCCGGGCGCCCTATAATTTCTATCGCCTATATCTCAGAACTTCGACGGTATAATCCATACTAATATTATAAACGCGAAAGTTAACTTCTGAACCGATTTTGACGAAATTTTGTAGTCATTGATTCGACCTTGGAGAAGGACATAAGCTACTTTTTATATCGGAAAATTAGACTTTCAAATGTCTAAATCCATGCGGACGAAGTCGCAGGCTGATGCCTGCGACTGCTAGTATATATTTTTAAGGCTGCTCTCCTCACGCGCTTCTCTATACAAACGTATTACGCCTATTATTCTAATATTTGTAGCGATAGATCTAAAGTTAAGCCATATATCAATTTATATCTCCATTATCTATGCCATAAAATAAAAAAAATTACTAAAATTATATTTATTTTGAAAGTTATGACGCTTGAAAAATCACTATTTTTGGGCAAATTTTGAGGCAACTTCGTGCGTAAATAAACTATATAAGAAACTAGAAAATTGAAAAACGACCGAAGTCTTATCATAGGTACGTTACTTCATAATAATTTCAAATGTCTTTAGTTCATGTAAAAAATTGCCAAATATTTGCTAAAATAGGCCTAATTCCAAACCTAGATTTGCATCTTTTTACTTTGCCGTTTTTCACTAAAAATCATGATATCTCAAGCAAAATTTATTTATTTAATTAATTTATTATTTATTTATGTACATATATATTTTTAGTACTCTTCTTTACTGAAGACGTCTCGCTCTCTAAATGCAGAAATCACTGTTTTAGACTCCACTCACAAACGATTTGTCGCTCCCATGGAGAGGGCTCTTAAGGTTTTCCAAAATTTGTGCCCGGTTCAAGACCTATTGAATTTCTGGCTATGGCCTTGTGTGTAACGCGTTCAAGATGAAAGCGAAAGCCATCGCGCTATGTGGACAGGTTAGTTCCGATTAGCGCGTAACGGCAACAGTAAAAGTGATCGCTCACCATGCGACCCGCGTGCGCGAACACACGTGCTGCGAATCGGTTTCGTTTTCTACTGCTTTGTACATGCATACATCACACTATAATATTATAAAGGCGAAAGTTTGTGTGTGTGTATGTTTGTTACTCTTTAACGCCGCACGAACTGAACTAATTTGGCTGAAATTTTGAATTGAGATAGATTATGCCCCGACTTAACACATAGACTACTTTTTATCCTTCCTTTCCTTCCTTCCTTTTTATACTTTTTATCCTTTTTATACTTCCCACGGGATTTTGAAAAAACCGAAATCTATAGCTACAGCTTCTGAACTGAATCTAAAACCTAGAAAGGTAGCGGCATGCATAGTTAAATATCCGCGTTAGAGCATGCCGTTTCAGGTACAGTTTGAAAGAAGATCTAGAAGATCTGCTAGCTCTGCCAAATCCAAAGCCCCCCTTAAATATTTTATTTTTATTTTAATTTAATTATTTATTTTTAAAGTGTATATTAACTAAATATTCTGTGAATATTTCAAGCGTTAACCTGCTGCCGTTTTCAATATCGAGAAAAAACGTGCAAAAAATCACGTTTGTTGTATGGGAGTCCCCTTCAATATTTATTTTATTCTGTTTTTTAGTTTTTTAACCCCCGACGCAAAAACGACGGGGTGTTATAAGTTTGACGTGTCTGTGTGTGTGTGTGTGTGTGTGTGTCTGTCTGTTCCCCTGTGACGCTCAAACGGGTGGACCGATTTGAATGCGGTTTTTTTTGTTTGAAAGGTGAATTAGTCGAGAGTGTTCTTAGCTATGTTTGATGAAAATCGGTCCAAGATGGCCGCCGCTACAAAATGGCGGATGATATATTTTTTCACAACTCCCTTGATATGGGTATCAAATGAAAGGGCTTGGCTAGTAGAATAGCACTATTGCAAATTCAAGATGGCCGCCGCCACTAAATGGCGAATGTCGGGGGTTTTTTAAATTTTCAATTTACACTTGTGTTGTTATAGCGGCAACAGAAACACATCATCTGTTTCTACTAAAATTTCAACTGTCTAGCTATCGCGCGGTTCATGAGATACAGCCTGGTGACCGACGGATGGACAGACATACAGATAGACAAACAGAGAGACGGACAGCGGAGTCTTAAGGCCAAATTAGACGGTCGGTGTTCAGACGGTACATTTTAGATGATTCATCGATGAAGCCTCGAAAATAAAAGCAAAAATCCCAGAAAATGAATCGTCCAATTTGGGCTTTAGTAATAGGGTCCCGTTTTTAACCCCCGACGCAAAAACGACGGGGTGTTATAAGTTTGGCGTGTCTCTGTGTGTGTGTGTGTGTGTGCGCTCAAACGGGTGGACCGATTTGAATGCGGTTTTTGTGTTTGAAAGGTGAATTAGTCGAGAGTGTTGTTAGCTATGTTCGATGAAAATCGATCCAAAATGGCCGCCGCTACAAAATGGCGGATTACATATTTTTTCACAACTCCCTTAATATGGGTATCAAATGAAAGGGCTTGACTAGTAAAATATCACTATTTCAAAGCCAAAATGGCCGCCGCCACAAATAGGCGAATTTCGGGGGTTTTTAAATTTTTAATTTATACTTGTTACCCTTTGCGTACGGAACCCTAAAAATTATCCACGCGGATGAAGCCGCGGGCGTCAGCTGATACACTGAACATAACACAGGCTGGATAGTGAACACAGTGTAACAATGTGTCACGCACGCGTCACACCGCGTCACGTTTACGCCACTGCCCTCCTCTCGCGGTGTTTACAAACAGACGGACCACTAGCTGCGCTTTCATACTAACACGCTATTGTAATTAGGAGTGCACAATATAATCACTATTTAATTCTTGTTAATATAACAGTCAATATTGTTATCAATCATGATCAACCCATTACCGGCTCACTACAGAGCACGGGTCTCCTCTCAGAGTGAGAAGGGTTTTGGCCATAGTCTACCACGCTGGCCAAGCGGATTGGCAGACTTCACACACCTTTGAGAACGTTATGGAGAACTCTCAGGCGTGCAGGTTTCCTCACGATGTTTCCCTTCACCGTTAAAGCAAGTGATATTTAAATACTTAAAACGCACATAGCTCCGAAAAGTTAGAGGTGCGTGCCCGGGATCGAACCCACGACCTCCGATTAGAAGTCGGTCGTCCTAACCACTAGGCTATCGCAGCTATTGTTATCAATGCGTAGACTGAATTCCGTGGTCAAGGTCAAGCCGCATCAAGGTCTCGGCTGAAAATCAGCGCTGCATGTTCTTGAGTATGCAAGGCATTCAGCGTTATGCTGAGCCGTGACCTTTTTTCGGGTTGTGCCACACGTGACAGGTGTTGACCCGGCGCTTCTATCGCTTGATGCTTCATTTGTTTAAGTGCACAAGTGTTGGAAGCGTCGGGAATGTGGCACGGCACTTAAATAAACGTTTTTTCTTTCTTTCTTTCTTTCTTTCATTCATTCTAATTCCGTGCATTAATAGGTAACCGTGGTGCGGAGCTGAAGTGTATAATCGGTGGACATATTTGGAAGCGACAGACGTTGGGGTCCCAAGGTCCCGTTCGATCAACTAGCAAATAGATAGATCATAGAAACTCTTCGTTTATAAACGAAAACATCATACTAATATTATAAAGGTGAAAGTTTGTGTGTGTGTGTGTTCGTTACTCTTTAACGCCGCTACTACTGAACCGATTTAGCTCAAATTTTGAATGGAGATAGATTATGCCCTGACTTATTAACACATAGGCTACTATTTATCCTGAGAAAATCCACAGTTCCCACGGGATTTAAAAAAATCAGCCAAGTGAGAGTCGGGCCTCGCTCTTTCAGGGTTCCGTACATAATTATGAACAATATAATATTTTGGGTCTAAGAAATATTTAATTTCCGAGTTAGACATCGCAAGAAACCGTGAAAGAAAAACGCAAAATAAGTTCGTTTGTTTTGGTCACACCTTATAAACTATTTTATGAATCGTTGTTTTCAGTATTTGTTGTACAAATAGAGCATATAGTACATAATATACCGAAATATCATATTCCTAACTAGTTTAGTTTTTTAGATAGCCCCCGTCACAAAAATGGTCTAAAACTGACAATTTTGATGACCCCCCCATTTCCTTACTTTTTAAGCAAAAAATTAAAAAAATATATATTCGTACTCTACTCAATAAGTTCTAAACAATGATACCCCACAAGCTAGGGTAAGAAAAAAAATTTTTTTTCCGGCTCCTTTCTCATGTATGGGAAATAATTTAATTCAATTTTTAATTCAATATTTGATTTTGGGTCAACGTTTTACACCAAATACCAAAATTTCAGGTTTGTAACTCATTTCGTCTGCGAGCTAGAGACCTGTGACCGGCGGACAGACGGACAGACAGACAGACAGACAGACAGACAGACAGACAGACAGACAGACAGACAGACAGCCGAGTGACATTAATAGGGCTCCGTTTTTACCATTTGGGTACGGAACCCTAAAAAACCGAAATCTGTAGCTACAGCGATAGGTAGATTACTATAGCAAATTTCCGTGAAAGTAGGAATAAAGGTTGGAAAAGGAAGCGGGAACAGGAAACGGAAATCCACGATTCCCTCGGGATTTGTGAAAAACCGAAATTCACGCGGGCGAAGCCGCGGGCAGATACTATCATTTAATATACACAACCTGTAACCCTAAGAAGTAGAATAATATAAAAGGTATCACTTATAGTTTAGTAGCGATCTCTATATATATCTAGATATCTAGATTATCCAAGTCACATATGGCTACATCCCAATTCTCGGTGGCATCGCATAATAAATCAGCTAGCAGGCCAATCGGAATGCCGCGGCCGTGCGGGTACAGTGGAAAGCTGCGCTTGCTTGCGCAATCTTACTTCCTACTCGGAAAAATATAGGTAAGGAGTGCCTAGTGGTAGAAAGAGGGGGGGATAGTGGTGGGGGCAAGCGGGAAGTGGCCACTGCCGTTGCGTAAGAGAGAAAGCAGTGTTTTCCGGCGTTCATTTTCGTTAACGTGTGAATCAAAGCGAAAGTATGAAAGTGGAAGATGGAGCTCTCCGGTGGTTACTTGTTGTTGGCGTGGAAATTTTTTTCGGGCTTCGAAATGTTATTCAAATGCTTATTGCTAATGTTGTGAATGTGAATATTTATATTTTTAAATTCGCGAAACAGCACTTCTTTCACGAAATATGCATAGGATCAAGTTGTATTGCCGTAGAGTTAAATTACTATGTTTGGATGTCGTTAAATTGACAGTGATGGTAATTGCAATGTCGCGTACGTCTTTAAAACGTCATTTTATACGTTTAACGCTATGGTCTCTGGGTCATTTATTATGGAAATTAACCTTAATAGAAATTAACTATCGGAAAAACATCACAATTTGACAATACTTAACATCGATTACTAAATGACAACACAGTTATCGTCAAATTTAGGAGTTACACTAGTGTTTCTAAGTGTAAGTTTCATGGTAAAAAACGTGGCAGTTAAAACTCTAACTCTAAATCAAACTCTATAACAGTAGAGTTACTCTGATCAGCCTCTGTATGAATATGTCTAATCACGATGTTTATCCGTCCACGCTAAAAGAAACTTTGAGATTTGTTTGTTTACTTCATAAATAATACCGTATAACTTTGATTACGCGATTGCAATTATTACAAAACGAGGTACCCCACTCGTACGTTCTACAAAGATAAGATGTGTTACTTTAAAAGTTTTGCTGCACATTAAAAACATTCTAATTCAGTGGAAATTACATAGTGTGAACTAATATAGCGTTGCATACGTTAGTTGGTATTCGGCAACGGATCAGGAGAAAGTGCGGGTCGAAATGTGCGGCTTAAAACCACTCTCACTTTAGTTGGACTCCGGCGAAAGTCGCCGACAGCCGAATCGCCCTTCGCTCGTTCTCAACCAATTTCATTTTAGGAATAATTAACTTGTGACATTATTCGCAGGTTAATAATAATTATTCCTAAAATAGCTATGGTGCAGTCGGAATTTGCGGACTTCACTATGTCGGTTTTTGTCTGATAAACCTAGTAGTTTTTTGTTCGGATGAGTAGTAGAAACAATTTCACTGCAATTTAATAGAAAAGAAAGCGCCCTGAATGCTATTTTAATAAAATATGCCTAGCTATTCCGTGAAATATTAATAAAAAACTAAAAAGAAAAACTGAGTGTACGGGTAACCACAGAAAATTGGTTAGAATCCATCCATTAGAGGGTATAAAGAATCCCACATTATTATGTACATACCAGGATACCAATGAAAAACATTATTTAAATGACGTGATAAACCTTGTATTATTTTCCATTCCAATGAGGTAATTGTGTGACAATTATTTTTGTCATCCTAAAACTAACTAAACTACTAGGAGGGTACCGAACGCGCCCCGGTTAGCGAAGAGACCCGCAACAGACTCCGCTACTAAACTTTTAAATAACTAGCGGATTCCAGCGACTTTGTCCGCGTGAATTCTTACAAACCTCATACAAACTTTCATCCCCTATTTCAACCTCTTAAAGCCTTTTGTTTGCAACAAAAGGTAGCATATGTCCTTCTCCAAGGTCTATTCTATCACAGTACCAAATTTCATCAAAGTCGGTTCAGTGGTTTAGGCGTAAAAACGTAACAAACGAACTCACTTTCGCATTTATAATATTAGTATGTCCAACAACAGCTGACAATCTCTAAGAAAAGCAATAAGAAATGATCGAGTGAGCGGTCGCTTTGCGGGTATGGTTGCATAGTGCTCTCTGACGTCACCTCCACTTTCTCCGCGAAAGTGAGAGTTGTCTAGCGAGCGCCCCGGAAGGCCCCGCAGCCTCGCGTCACTGCCGCAACTTCCTTCTATTATCCTATTGCTGAATAGGATGTTTTGATGACGTTAACACTCTATAACCGACTGCACGACGCTAGTTTTTTTCGATGAAAAATTCTTTCGTCAAATTTCTGATAAATAACGCATCGGAACATTCATTACTTAGAATGTACAAAACAAACAAACAATAATATGCATTCGTTTTTGAAGTGAAAACTTCTTTAGGAGTGCTGAGCACTTTGTGTTCTGTTTTGTGGGTATTTACTCATTAATTTTTAAAATTGTACTTTTTCGGGGAAAAAAAACGAAACATTAAAATATACATTAAAATACAAACGTAACAATAAAATTAATAACGTTAAAATATAATAAAAGCCCAAATTAGACGGTTCATTTTCGGGATTTTTGCTTTCATTTTCGAGGCTTCATCGATGAATCATAGAAAATGAACCTTCTAAACACCGACCGTTCATCGTTCACAGGCACTGTGCCATAGCAAATATCGTATCATGCATCGTTCATTGTAAAAATGAACGATGAACGAGGCACCGTCTAATGCTAAAATGTATCCTACGTCCGTCTCTTTGCCAATTTTCGTCCAGATCAGTTTGGTGGTTTAGCCGTGAAAAAGTAACAGGCGGACAGATGAACTTTCGAATTTATAATATCAGGCAATGTTAGTTATATTAGTAAATTTTTAACAATTAGTATAGCAGGAATACGTATGAATAAGGCTGCAAAGTTTGTTGGAACTCTACGATAACTGATCTCGATTTTCACCGTTATTAAATCTAAGTTAAGGAGTAGCATTTGGATTTGCCACATCGTCGTAACGCGAAAGACGCGGAAAGCCAATGACATCTTGTCTATCATAATCCTTCGAGTGATTTGAGAGTAACGCGAAGAAAAAGTAACCTATATGAAAACAATCAAACACAGTGCCATTAGACCATAATAAACCTTCCGTGGTCGTGTGAAAAGAATAGATCGAGCCGCGCAAGAAACTACCTCGTAATAGAGATGGGAACTGGTAACAAGCAAAGAAGCTCTGGTGGTGGTACTCGCTGGTGGGGAGACGATGGAGGGGGCTCGAGGGGGTAGAGACGCGGAGGCGGGGTGTACAGGAAACGTAGGAAGCGGGAAGTAGCCTACTTGTTACGTGTGCTACGCTTTCCTACTTGTTACGGTGAGCGCGCATCGAGTATTGGATGTTGATTGATCGGTGTACATGTTTATTTACTTATTGTTTGACGGTTTGGATGGCATACTGGTGAACGTTCCTGTCTAATCTGTTCCCGGACATAGGTCTTTTGGAGTGCGCGCCACCAAACTATTCATCCGATATCCATCCGAATCGCGGTAACTTTTTAAGATCGTCGGTCTAGGGAGCTGGAGGTCGTCCTATAAACTCTTACAAGTGATTTTGAATCGTCAAATGAATCTACCACTGGTTCGGAATGCCTATCCAACCGAGAAGCACCAGTAAAAAACTCGGCGGTAGCTCTTTTAAAAACATCCAATAACATTATATTGTGTACTTACAAAATTAAATGGCCGTCGCGCACATTGGGAGTCAATCCACGCTTTCTTATCATTTATATAATTTCAATTGTAGGCGTACCTAATAAGTATAGATAAATTGGCCAAGGTCTCATCTGGTGGGAAGCTAATACCCTACAAAGTCGTAGCACGTTCCAGTACTAGCATAGAAACTAATTAGAGTTGTGCCATAATCCTCCCACTACCCTCCTGTTAGTCTTCAGACTCGTAACTTGCTTTTTTAATATTTTTCTGTACCTTTTTAATCGACTTCAAAAAAAAAAAAAAAGAAATCGGTTCGGTAATTTCCGAGATATATGGACTGTTAAGTGCGTGGTGAAGTCGGTTTTACTTTCAATCTTTTAGATTATCATTTGCTTATAATGTTGTGTGCAGTAAAAGCGCTGCACTTTTATTATCCACTAGCTGACCCCCGCGACTTCGTTCGCGTGGACATTGGTTTTTAAAAATCCCGTGAGAATCATTTTGTTTTTCCTAAGCTCCTTTGAGCTCATACCTTGCTAAAAACTGTTAAAAGTTCACTGGCAGATGTTTAGGTAGCTCAAAATGTAAACATCCGCCAGTAAAGGTCCCATCAAAATCGGTCCAGCCTTTCAGAGATTAGCCAGTAATCTTTAAAGTATTTCCTTTCCAACAAAAAAAGAATGAATAAAATCGGACCACCCGTTAACGAATTACAGCTAAGTACACATTTTGACTTTCATCCCCTCTCCCAAGGGAACCGTGCTGAATTTCGGGATAAAAAGTATCCTATATGTTACTCCATAGTATGAACTTAAATCATGCCGAGTTTCACTTCAATCAATTCTGTAGTTTTTACGTGATGCGTGCACAAACATACAGACAAACAGATAAACAGACAAACAGACAAACCGACAAACAGACAAAAATTTCAAAAATAGCTTTTTTACGTTCTATTACTTATCTCTAACATCCCCCAGTTATTATTTTGCAAAAATCTTCAATGTACAGATACGGCAATTCTACGATTTTATTATATGTATAGAAGATATAGATGTATAGAATAGATTCAGATGAAACGATCTTAGGTGTTACTTTTAAAAATTCGTAGTATCGTAATTGCTGGTTAAGCATTGTGACGTCATACAGGTAACAAGTTGACTCACACGGCTACGCACGCCACCTGCCCATCACTCACGCCTGCACCAGATACGCACGTCAGACGATGGAACAGTTATTTACATCGAAAGATAAAAATTTTTCGTTGTGCGGGAAAATTTAATCAAATGCAATCTTCCGTTTACACGAAACTAGCTGTCTTACTCTGGATGTTCCCCTGACACAATTTTGGCCACAATCATTTGTCAATTCAGCCAATCTCAACGGAAGTTAGCCAACTACGCAGAAGATATTATAGTGCACCAGGGTGTGCGCAAATACAGGCGCACTCGCCACTCCTTCTCTCTCCAAAGTTCGATGGGACGGCAATCCCAAACAACCGGAGAGATATCAGGCGCAGGACCTTTACTCGCTCTCCAGTACACAGTGGTGCACGTCAATTTCAAAACTCCTCGTTGATGCTGGGAATTCCTTGACAAAATAAGGGTTCCGTTTTTTGCCATTTGGCTACGGAACCCTAAAAAGCCGAATAAGCTAGCCTAGCTTAGCATTAGCTTAGTCTCTATAGCCTAAATGTTAATGTGTTACATTTATATAAACATTCCCTTAAAATGTTCTCTCTCTAAATCAAAATCAACTAAGCATTTTACAAGTCAAATACTACACAACGAGACAATCTATAGCCTAAATGTTAATGTGTTACATTTATATAAACATTCCCTTAAAATGTTCTCTCTCTAAATCAAAATCAACTGAGCATTTTACAAGTCAAATACACAGACAAACGCGACTTGCGTTTTTTATCAGGACATTGTAAGTTTATTACCATTACGTCAATGTTCCGTTCAAAAAGTGTACAGTGTAACTAAGACATTTTGTCTTTGTATCCATACCTACGTGTGAATACAGAACACTTACTTATACTATTTTTTTAAATCACTCATGGTAAAGTCTCGTTAAAAACGTTTCTTTAATGGCAATTTCTGCACATAACACTTATAGGCACATAAAATACATTTTAAACAATTGTCTCATAAAATGGATCTTACCACATCGTTATCAAACTGTAAAATAAAATTGTACAGCATAGAATAATAGGCAATAGAGTTGGCTACATACAAAGGAAGCAAGAGTAACGAAATAAAGTAGGGAAAGTGGCCGGCTAAAAAACTCGCGCCAATGATTTGGGAAGAGCACTTTGAAATTGCCCTAATGTTTGCCAATCTTCGTATGAAGACGTTAAGTTAAGAAGGACAAGAAGAATAGAAATATGCGGTAAAATATTGAAAGACCGTGCTAGTAGAAATATATATGGTACATTGAAAAATAAGCATCATCATCATCATCTTTATCAACCCATTACCGGCCCACTACAGGGCACAGATCTCTTCTAAGAGTGAGAACGGGTTTAGCCCACCATGCTGGCCAAGTGCAGATTGGTTGACTTCACATATCCTTGAGAACATTATGGAGAGCTCTCAGGCATGCAGCTTTCCTCAAGATGTTTTCCTTCACCAAAAAATAAGCACTCGGCGCTATTTAAAACACACGCCTGCGGCTCGAGTATTAGAAAAATGCGCCGTAAGAGGAAATGCGGGCGGAGAGACTTTTGAAAATTAGGTATTTGAAAAAACCATCGTTGTCGCATTCGACCGTCCCGCGCCTCAAATTCGTGCAATAAGGACAACTGCAGGTCCGACTCAATAGCCGTAAGTAAAAAGTCATAATTTTAGGTTTGGCTCTACGATTTTCTCTTCCAATATTGGACCAATTTAAAAGATATTTCGTAAACTGAATATAAAGGATATATACTGTGTCCCTATGTTTTGCTTTTTTCATTATTAGTTGTCAAATTTGTACATTAGGCCCCTGTTGAAAGCGATGTAAAATAGGCAATTTTGAGCATTTCGTAACGGTTCTAGTGCTTGTAAAAATAATGTACCTTCAGAAAGGAAAACATAGGGACATAGAAGAGGTTGATATTTATTTTACTGTAAAAAATCATTGCTTTAGAATTATAAACCAGAGAGAAAACAGACGAGAACGTTCGTATGGAGAAAAGACCAGCCGCATTTCCTCTTTGTGCAACTTACCACACTTACATCATAAATACGTAGAAGTATTGTGTACTGTAAAATGAAAACATTTTGTATAGAAATATAACGCCACAAATAGGTAAGCTCTGCAGCTTGTGTTAGGAATTAAGGTCTCTTATACACTTAACGTAGGTACATCAAAGTGTCCCAACACAGATTTTTCGGTGTATGCCCCGTTGACCAACCGGCCAGACCAACCAGTTGGTCAAAGGGGAATTCGTATTTCCCCTTTGACCAACTGCGGTAGGGTAAGAATTAAATGTCGATACATTGTATCGATACATATGTAAATAGGTACAAAACAGAAAAATACAAAACAGGTGTGGTATGTATTAATCACACTAATGTTACGATAATCACAGTAATATTATAAAGGTGAAAGTTTGCGTGCGTGCGTGAGTGTGTGTGTGTATATATGCGTGCGTGCGTGCGTGTGTGAGTGTGTGTGTGCGTGCGTGCGTATGTGTGTGTGTGTGTGTGTGTGCGTGCGTGTGTGTGTGTGTGTGTGCGTGTGTGTGTGTGCGTGCGTGCGTGCGTGCGTGCGCGCGTGTGTGTGTGTGTGTGTGTGTGTGTGCGCGCGTCCGTGCGTGCGTGCCGTGCGTGCTGCGTGATTTATGGTATTTATACTGTTAAAGCAAGATAGCTTTATGGTATTAAGCCCTTATTGATCAGTTTTTAGGGTTCCGTACCCAAAGAGTAAAAAAGGGACCCTATTACTAAAACTTCGCTGTCCATCCGTCTGTCCGTCTGTCACCAGGCTGCATCTCATGAACCGCGATAGCTAGACAGTTGAAATTTTCATAAATGATGTATTTCTGTTGCCGCTATAATAACAAATACTAAAGAACAGAATAAAATAAACAGAAAAAAACCACAAAAGTGATTTTTTTCCTCTTTTTTGCTTGATATTGATAACAGCAACTGGTAGATGCTTGGAATATTCACAGAATATTGAATTATACATATATTTACTTTAAAAATAAATAATTAAATTAAAATAAAACAAATATTTAAGGGGGGCTCCCATACAACAGACATGATTTTTTTTTGCCGTTTTTATAGATAATGGTACGGAACACTTCGTGCGCGAGTCCAACTCGCACTTGGCCGGTTATTTTGTTTAGCAAAATGTATTTTGACGTGAGATTGCTATGAGATTTTGACAAACAAATTGAAGTGAGATTATTTTGGTTACGTTAAACTCAAGTTTTTTTAAAGAATTAATTGATTTGTTATGTTAATTAAAAACAACTTTTTTTATAAAGTGAAATATAGGTGTAATAGTTATTATATATAGTATAACATTCTCTATTTTATAATTATTGTTTTTTATTAAAGCGCTATGAAAATTTAACTATTTTAATTTATGTATCGATATAATGTATCGACATTTAATTCTTACCCTACCGCAGTTGGTCAAAGGGGAAATACGAATTCCCCTTTGACCAACTGGTTGGTCAGGCCGGTTGGTCAACGGGGCATACACCTTTTTTTCAGTGTCCACCTTGTTTACCAACAGCAAACACGTGTTGTATGTAACCTTTTGTCGTATCGTCACACTAATGAGGGGATTCTAATACGGGAAGTCACTTTTGTTGGAAAGTAGACCTCGTGGGGAAATTTTCATTTTGTAACAACAATCTTCTTTATACTCGTAGGTACCCAATGGAAGATTTCTTAAATATCCAGAATTCTTAGGAAATTTTCAAAAGTAATTTGATATTATTGTTATGGAAGTTCACCCACCTGAAAATATCTCATGATCATGGAATTGCGTGTGCGATCCATACATATAAATTAAAAACAAATAAAAAAGGTAAATGAATAAATTAAAAGGTAAGCAAGCAGTTTTTTCGAAGGGAAAAAAAACTAATATATTATTATTTTATACATAAAAATAATGTTTACATTAAATAAGA
Source organism: Melanargia galathea (assembly GCA_920104075.1). Lineage (NCBI taxonomy): Eukaryota > Metazoa > Arthropoda > Insecta > Lepidoptera > Nymphalidae > Melanargia > Melanargia galathea. The sequence continues at coordinate 1,676,947 of OV049860.1, forward strand.
TGGGTCTCGCTAAGATCAAAATAAAAAGAGATTAAAAAGAAGAAGAAGGCCATTACCCAAGGAAAATATTATTTCAAGTATTATGACGTACCTAATGTAGAATTTTTAAGAAACTAATTCAAAGAATCGAAATCGATTTGATTGGTGATGTACCTACTCATATATTTTATGGTATTTAGCGGATATAAAACGTGGGGCGTGGGACTGACCCAGACGAGAGAACGCGTGCGGAGGCCGCTCACAATGCCCAGCTTCCCATTGAGGGTGGGAGTGGCGATGTTTACCCGACAAATGTTACGTGATTTTGTACTCGGCGCGCACAATTCACAATTCACCCGCGCTTTTCACCGGAGGAAAACATCTCGCGACCTTGAATTCAACGACGTCAACCTCCCTGGCGCAGTGGTTAGTGATGTGGTCTTATAAGTTGGAGGTCCCGGGTTCGATTCCCGGTAATGGCAATTTGGGATTTTGTAATTTCTAAATTGTGTCTGGTCTTTATTTGGCATTTATTATGAACCCAAAAACAAATAAATACACTAATTTAGCTGCAGAATAAGCTCCCCAGCTGTAGTCAGGTAGTTGAAGTAAACTCAATTCATGTAGGCTTACTTTATAACTTAGGCCAGGTTCTACGACCTTAACGGGAAGCGGACTCTACAAATTCAAATTCTTTGACTATGGCCATCTTGTTTTAAGGGCTGGCAAGCCCTGGGGTTCATCAAGGATATATAAGATTGGTACTTCCATTCGTCACGCGGGCGTCGCACGTGTATAGACGCCACGTGACCATGCCTCTCCCCCCCCCACCTAATCGCGTCCCACGTGCGTCTGCCGACCGGTGCTTTAGTTCCCCGTCAGATTAGAGACTTTTTGCTGCACGACTTTTGGTTTTGTCTCATTCAATCGATTGTCAGATGGGTTTTAAAAAAATGACCAAAATTCAATTCGTTAATGTCATGTAATCATCAGTTCACCACTGTGCGTATAACTTCCAATTATAGCAATGCTGTTGCTGTAATTTGACATGTCACACAACAATGCATTACCGGCCCACTACAGGGCATGGGTCTTCTCTCAGAATGAGAAGGGCTTAGGCCGTAGTCCATGCTAGCCAAGTGCGGATTGGTAGACTTCACACGCCTTTGAAAATAATATGGAAAACTCTGAGGCATGCAGTTTTACTCACGATGTTTTCCTTTACCATTAAAGCAATTGATATTCTTTAAGAACTCATTTGGGTAACTCACCAGTATCATAATTTGTTGTTGGTATTTGTTAAATTATTTATTAATGCCCTCGTACATTTTGAAATGATTTGTTTCCATCATGTCGTCAAGTACGTGAAATAAGGTCAAGACAAAAAGTTTCAAAACAAAAAGTTGTAAGTGTAGTGTGTAGCCTTCTATTTACATCAACAATAACAAGCGAGTGTTTCTCGCAATTATAACTTGTAGTTGTTAACCATCTTTTTTCCTAGCTGGTTTATAGCTTGTATGTATTTAATCACGTATGTCTTATAAATGGTCAGCCCAGAATTCAAACAATTATTAACCCGCCGAGATAATTTTGTAAAAATTTGTCTTATTACTATTTTTCGAGGACTCGATTTTTCTAAACTCGTGATTATTAAAAGCTAATTTTGACAATTTTAATAAGAAAATATAACACGAAACTGATAAACTTGAATCACACTTTTTTCATCTAACTAATAGAAGTCTCCTGTTGGACATACGTCTCTTGTGTTATGAGGACTTCGCCACACGCCTCAGTCTTGCGACGCTTGAATCCAGCGGTACTTTGCTGCTCAATCGAATACATTATCTAGTAATAATTTGAAATAATTTTATTTTAAAATTTTCATTAGCTTAGCAAAAAAATGAATTGTTTACAATTGGATTGATGTTTAATAATTTAAGTACCTACGCTATTTTTATTTCAAAATTGATTATTTGAACTGTATCTATTTCATATCATTCTTTAATATATGTTTTTTAATAAAAAATATTTGCGATATTAAACATGCAGAATAATATTCCTTATACCCCTTCAAAAAGGTTGCGTAAAGCTTGTGTTGGGAGAAGGCACGACAATAGTGCTTCAGGTGGGGTTTGAACCGGTGATCTAACGAATTCCAGTCCACTCATTTTGAGCTTTTGAGCTAGTGAGGTTCTGAATTTCAAAATTACGCAATAGTAGACATTATTTTATGTATACTATTTAAAAAATTGCCTGTGCGATGTCTAATTTATTTTATTATTGTTTTAAAAAATCATAATTTACTTAATGTACGATTTTACGTGTGTGTACACCAACGTGTTTATAATGAGCAACTAAAATAGATAATTCAAACGCTATGCGAATGTGGTTTATTGGACCGTATATGGTACCGTGGTATGCCGATTTTTTATTTAATGTCTATCTCTATCTTTTCTCCAACTAGAGTCAATGGACACTAAAGAGCTAACAAATGCGATTGAATTGCGTATTTGCGATAAATCCACATACTTACTTGGATTTGGCGCAAATATTTGACAGATACATTTGGTCGTTTTACAACAATCCCAGAAACACTAACGGCCTGTTTCACCACCTTCTCATGAGTAACGGATAGCCTAAACATAAGTTTTGTTACTTTCGTACTTTATGTCAACTGATAAATACAAAAGTTGTAGATAGCTGTCCGATACTTATCAGAAGGTGGTGAAACAAGCCCTTAGAATCCTGATTCTTTGTAACATTGGAAGCAAGATTCGATTTGAATGCCACACAGAATCGGCGCAGGCCCAGAATTCGTTTATAAGTCATCTGTCAAAAAAAATAATTAAATGATGTGTTGTAACATAGCGCTCAGTGTTCATTGACCCTATCGCAATTGCCCTGTGTATGTGAGCACATTCGACAACTGTGCAGCCCCCTTATAGTCTTTTATCCCACGCTTTTGTTACTGTGCTTAACTCAATAGTCCATAAAGCTAGACTATCGAATAGTCCATGTTATAATATAGTGTTTATTGGTATTGTAATCTGTTTCTTGTTTAAGACAAAAAAATATTCAAAACTAAGTAAGATGCAAATTATTTAAAAATCTTTATGGTCGTTCTCTTCCTTCTTTAGTTTCTTATAAAATAATAAGTTATTTTCTTTTAATATTATTACGGTACAATATTTAATTAGTGTAAGCCTTTAGCTTTAGTCTTAATGCAGCTCGTTAATCGTCTTACAACTCTTAGAACTCCCATTCTGAAGTTTTTATTTTTATCATAAGCTTCAAAGCTGCTTGATGTCTATACTAAGAAGCTTTCATAGCGTGGGAGAGGGTAATTTTTCAAGTTAACGTGATAGTTAGATATTCTTTTCCATTTCCTTTGTACGTAACGTAATTTCAACTGATCAGCATAGTTTTATATTTTTAAATTTACAATTTTACTTACCTATGTACCTTTCCACATTTCAAAGTATGAAGAAAATGACCAACTAAAATTTACTGATCACTACAAAGTCTCGACTTTTATTGTTATTCAACCGTTTGCATCTTAGTGTTTAGTCGTGGCTAGCAAACGCGTTGTCTTGTGTCGCATCCCACGACAAGAAGGACGTTCTCGGAGGGCAAAACATACGAAAATGATGTCAAAGTCAAGTGAAGTTGTTTTGTACGAGATGTCGTGAACGCTCGATCCGATGCAGTACGCGACGCACAACGCGACGCGTTTGCTGAGCTGGCGCCCATTTTATAACGATTTGACGCTTTTAAACGCGCGTCTGCAATGCGTCCATGTGACGTCCGTGTCACAGACGGCACAGTAACAAGTATAGAGTGGGGTAAGAGGCTTTGCGGTTGTCGCCCGAGCGCTCGCAGTGACCGGGGACGCCCTCCTTGTTGCAGGCAAGTCGGTGAACGCTAAGGATGCGCTCGAAGATAAGAAGGATGACAGCGAGCTGTGGGAGGCGCAGGCCGCCTTCCTCGGCCCCAACCTCTGGGACAAGACACTGCCGTACGACCCAGATCTCAAGGTACAAGAAGTCAGTAATCGCTACTTGATTACCTACTGCGTGTTCAGTGTGTGTTGTCTCCATCCGGCTTCTTGACTGAGCCTCGAGTTCAACCATTCGACAATTGTATACTGTCACATTCAAATCTCAAATCAGCACGGTATGTAGCAATAGTGCCCTTAGCCAGTTTCGTACGCCGCGGTTTTACATGAACATTTTCAATGCCATTGCTATTGATTACTTTAGCACTTTGATTCTCCATTTCATCGATATCGTCGCTTGATAGTAATGCATTTTGTGACGTTCAAATTAACAGTTGAAACTAAAAGAAGTGTCAATTTTAATATCACAAAATATATTTCGTAGTTTTTAGTTTTAGTTTTTGGTCTCATAGAAAATTTGTACCCTAGTCGTTGTGATTATTCTTAATGATTAGAGTCCAGATTTCCTGCTTTATTAATTTAAAATTTACAATTGAGGATATGTACCTTATTCACAGTGTCATTAAAATTGCAATGACGAATGAGTTACTCGCTCGTTATTGCAAAATTGAATGTTCCAGACACGTCATCAAACAACAATTACTGTCTAGTTGAACGTTATATAATTATCAAGCATAATTATCAAGTGAAGTTACGGCTTGTAGTATATAATCAAGGCGGTAGAGTATATCAATAGTAACTGGAGTTAAAGATACATATGGAAAACTGCATCGAAACCCGCTAAGAGAGCTGTTACACACTAATATTAATTACTCTAGTAGGGAATTTCTCATGCAAAATAATTATACTCGAGGCTTCGTCACTCGCACTAGGTAATAGAGTTGCTTTGCGCCATCCCATACCACCACATCCCTTCTTTTCTTTTATTAATTATGTTATAATATTTAATGTTTAAGACGTCTATTGCATAGTTTATATTATGTTACGATTATTTTTATTTTCGCTATTGATCGGCTAAATATATTATGAAGCTTGCGAATTGCTCGCGAATTGTGTTCCTTTAGCAGATGCGAACTGTTCACATCTTCCCTTTCTATGATGTGATGATCTGATGTTTAGATGACTAGGATGCATCGCCGGCGCTCCCCGGGGTGCCAAGCGCGTTGTGTGACGTGCCAATTACTGTTTTCAGTACGTGGACTTAGACGAGTTCCTGTCGGAGAATGGCATGCCAGGCGAGGGTCTGGGCGGGACTCACCTGGGCGGGTCCGCGTTCGGCGCGAGCGCCGGCCTGGCTCTGGGCCTGCAGACGCCGGTCACCAAGCGCGAGCGCTCGCCCTCACCCTCGGACTGCATGAGCCCCGACACCATCAACCCGCCGCTATCGCCCGCCGACTCCAGTACGTACACCGGTATTTTATTCGCATTTCTTATTTAACAGCTTTGTATGTACCTTCTCATCGGGGTCGTCCATTAATCACGTGAGATTTTTAGCCACTTTTTCAACCTCCCTTTCGTAGGGTACGTGGTTTTAGAGTAACCCAAAATCACGTGTATTAATGAACTTATTGTCTTTAAAATTAGATTTAAAAAATTATCCATATTTGGAACAGTTTGCAAATTTTTTTTTATATTTTTTATTTGCCCTCCAAAAGTGACCCGTTTACATCACCATTCATTTATTTACTTACGTTATACGTCCGTATTTGGGTTGCAGAAATTCAAATATGTACTAAAAAACTTAATCGATCCAGTAGACTAGGAGCAAGTTGTCTTAGAAAGGCGAACAGACAGACACACGAGTGATCCTATAATGGTTCCGTTTTTTCATTCGTCCGTACAAAACCCTAAGAAAACAATTTAAGAAAATGTTCAAGTGACGCTATCAACTCTTCTGGCTGCGTCGTATTCTGCATTGTTAAGTGGCTTGTCCTCTACTAACCGTCTTTTAAGTTTTAACGATTATTATCAGAAGTCAGTAATAAAATCCGGGACCGACCTCCAAAGTCTGTCACCAATCGGTTACCGACTTCGGCCACAGTTGCCTGACCAACACAATACTATGAAATACGCTGTCGCAACTAGGCTACACTACCCATGAGTGGACCCGTTTTCCTAGATGAACGAGAAACGCGATGCGACGCGACGCGACAGAACGCGATGCGAAGCTATAGAAATTGCGACTCCATAGAAAATGACAAGCTTATCTACGCGACGACCCCCTGGCACAGTGGTGAGCGCTGTGGTCTTATAAGTGGACCCGGGTTTGATTCCCGACAGAGGCAATTTGGGATTTTATAATTTCTAAATTGTCTCTGATCTGGTCTGGTGGGAGGCTTCAGCCGTGGCCACCACCCTACCGGCAAAGCCGTGCCGCCAAGCGATTTAGTGTTTTGGTACTATGCCGTGTAGAAACCGATCAGGGGTATGCATACCGCTTCCAAGTTAGCCCGCTTCCATCTTAGACTGAATCATCACTTACCGAGGTGAGATTGCAGGCAAGGGCTAACTTGTAGTTGAATGAAAAAAAGACAACGTAGGCCATGTGAAGGCTCAACTATTGTATGATATTTTTGCTTCGTGTCGTATTGTGTCGCGTTCTCGCTTTCGTCGTTCACCTAGGACAACGGGTAACTCTGGAATCGCACTTGCAGCATTCTCAATGGCGTCGTCGGGCCGTGACTTCGACCCGCGAACCAGGGCGTTCTCCGACGAAGAGCTGAAGCCGCAGCCGATGATCAAGAAGTCCCGGAAACAGGTAAATGAAGTTAGTGCGCTGTTCATTCCTAGCGGCATGCTGCGAACTGCCTGCGGGGTGCGGCGTCACTCACACAGCGCCTGGTCACGTAGACTGCCCGAAGCCTGAAACATACAACGCGCGACGGATTCTTGTCCATTGCGGCTCCTACGAGTCGTAATATAAGGATATATGTGTATAGAAGACGTTCACACTAGACTGGACGCATTGGTGTCCAGTCTAGTGTGAACCACACACAGTGCTGGCGTCATCAAACCCTACACGCCGGCTCGGCCGTGCCGTAATTGCCGGAACAAATTGCTACTGGTCGCACGTTGTTTGTTTCAGCCTTGATCACAAAATTCACTTCACTTATCTTTATTCAAATGTACCCTTATAAGCTGTTTTGAATGCTTAGGGTTTGTGATATGATGATAATAATTATTATATTTATATTATAAATTGCAATATTCACTAAGTTCAAAAACATTTAAAAGTAACAATACATTCAAAAAGTCACTGTATTAAATTACCAACTAAACTTGCGATTGGTTAATAAGATATCTGCATATTTTTAAATATAAAAAAATTCTCAAGTGTACTGATAAAAATTATGAGACTCATAGTAATCAACGCTTATAAGGAGTACAGAGTTACGTTTGAATAGAGAGACTAGTTGAAGAGTAAATAAAGTTTAGCAAGCCTAATATATTTTCAAAACTTTCCCTGCCCTATGGTTTTATACGCCTGCAAATCGGCGACATATAGGACAAAAAGTTTTATAACACTAATCGCTAACGTGACCTTACGCTAAACACAACTGACAACAACATTTTCTGTAGCGACATTTATATTATTATCACACTTGAACTGATATTTTTTCTTTGCTTTTGTTTTGATATTGAACTGATTTTGAACTGATATAATTTTGAAATCTCAATAAAATAAATATTAGAGTACCTACTCTTATCACATTATAAAAAACAGTTTATTTTATTTAGTTATTCTACTTAATTTCATTTAATGCATATCGTGATCCTAGGAGCTTGATAAAAAAAAACAATTTTTTTCATAATTCTGCGACACATAAAATTGAAGAACAACAATTCGTGACATTTCGTTTATTACACACAGCATGACAACGCTTACTAACGCTTATTCAATGTTTTACTAAAAAAAAATTGTAATAAGTCTTATTTTTTGTACCTACTGTAACTAACTCCTAGATTAAGAAGAAAATTTAATACAAATTTCCTAGTAATTACTTTAATTCCTAGACTAAGAGTGTAAGGTAAAGACGGACTCGTCTAATGTTCGTTATTCGCAACGTATGCGATGCAGTGTTTATTCATGGGTTTTCAGTGTTTATTCGTGATAAGAACGTCCTGTGCAAATTGTATAATGCGTCTTTTACACCATACCGCGAGAAGTAAACTGTTTACCTTTTACCTGTAAGAAAATTGATTGTACGTGGACTCAGTCTGTCTTTACCTTTATTCTTACAGAAGACATATTATTATGATTAAGTTTAAGTTTTATATGTAACAGCTTCAATACACATATTTGTACATACACAGCAGATACATACTCGTACTCGCCACGAAAGTTGACATAACTTGTGGGCCCAAAACTGAGCTTACATCACCCGGTACACTGCACTTAATAGAGGGCCATTTCAACTTTGGTGATGAGCTAACTGCACTGATTAAACAACGTGCATGGGCAGTGCTTTTAGACCAATACATTTGTGCCCTGACAGAAGAATTTCACAGAGACGGAGCGCAGTTGAAAGAACTGTAGTATGACATTGACACGTTGCCGAGCTCGTGCTCCGTCAGGGCATAAAACCTGTGCCCGGTCACGGCATTGCCCAGCCCGTGGACTGCGTAACATGAGTTTTACACTTAAAGTTCATATTTTGTTCCGCTTAACGTTCTGGAGTACCTACCGTGTCACAAGCAAATATGAAGTTTAATTGTCAAATTATACATTTTAATTTTATTAATTGCATTGCCGGCCGCTGTGGTCAGATGCGCTCTGTCAGATCTGACTCGCACTTTACACGCCAGCGCGTCGAGATCATCTAGCACGTAATACAACTTTTAACGTTGTTATAACACATCCACAATCTTTAACATATCGTCATAAATATAACATGGCGTGTTAACAAAATGTTATAAATCATAAGTCATGTTATATAACTATGTAATATTATAACATGCTGTTTTAAGGTCTGGAGGCGCCTTTATTGATATAAAGCATCGAACAAAATCGTTGACAGCTATTAAGAGAATACTCTATCACGATTCTCAGTCAAATACTATTGATATCTTTTTCTTATAGATTTAATTAGATAAGGTCAGACAAAATTGTAGGGTATCAAGCGCTGACAGTTTTATGTTGCAAATTAAGGTAAACGGGCACTTTGTATGGAAAATATACCTTCGGCGGACGCAAATGAAATTAACAGTACTATGTATTCAAATACGACAATGATCTAGAATTACATAGGTCGCATTGTTGTGGGCCTTGTGTATCTCGAAAAAATTGAAATAGTTTCGGTACATGAAAATGCTTAGTAAAACAGACAGCGTATGCGACCTATAATCACGTAGCTCAACCGTGTGCTGTTGTGTGGAATCTATTTTTTTTTTAAATATTTAATAACTTTTTTTTCACATCGATTATGAATAAAACATTTATTTATATTGAAAGGTTGAATATTGTCTTTCATTTAAAACTCTTTTGGTTCACCCCCGTCGCAAAAACGACGGGGTGTTATAAGTTTGACGTGGCTGTGTATGTGTGCGTCTGTTCCACCGTAGCGCTCAAATGGGTGAACTGATTTGAATGCGGTTTTATTGTTTGAATGGTGAACTAGTCGAGAGTAATCTCTCTCTCAATCGCTCCCGAGCTCACCCCGTACAAAGGTTGATTCTTATTCGTACTAGAACTGCAGTTGATCGCCCTTTGCGATGCAGTTAAATCAACTGCAATAGAACCGCAATTCGCATCCAAACAACAATTTTGCAGTCGGCAATTAGTCCATTTGTCCTCGACATGTTTCAAACATTTCTCAAACATTGATCCGAGGCTTTTTTGATGCGCAATTTGCAGCTAAGTTCTGACTGTCCATAAAGTTTGTTACGAAGCTGCATACACATACACGAACGCCACCACGACACGTCCTCATATACAAGTATATGAGGTTAAGAGATAAAGTCTAACATGTTTTTCAAAAAAAATTAGGACACAGTCTAACTGTCTTGCCGACAAATACACGCTCACATGTTATCTAACTAGATTGGATAACATATCGCGTCCGCCTACCGGCTATATTATGTTGAAGGCTACGTTTACTTCACCGTTTCTCTGGAACGAAACGTCTCTGGGCTCACTCTAACAAGTCGCAGGAAATCGCAATGTTTCTTTCTAATTGTTAATACTTTGTTGGTTTTTCGACGTCATAACTTAACGTCTTGTAAATCGATGAAAGCCGGCCGCACGCACCAAAAAGTATGACTCACTGTCACGTTCCGCCTAGCCGAGCGTGCAAGCGAGAGCGCGGAACAAGCGATGTTTTTTATGACGTTTTTACGTAAAATTATTTATCGTCCGTAAACCGACTTAAGAGACAACCAATTTTTTTTGGCGCAGAAGACCCTGATTTAATTTATACTAACGCCTTTTTGAAAAATGCAAAACAGGAGACTTGTTTATATTTCCAAAAATTCTTATTGTATCTAAACAAATGGATATTTAACCGTCAATCTAAGATTAATTATTTCTATAAACAAGTGTGCTATGTAAAAAAATCGAATACGGCGGTTTTAATTATCAAATAATAAAAAAAAGGGTTTTTTAGACTTAACATTATTGAAGCAAAGAGGCGATGTGGTGGTAGTACCGTATGTACAAGTCACGGCAAATAAGTCGACCGGTGACCTTCAATGCGCAGAAGTCGAAAATGAGGTATCTCGGGGTGTGAGAGGGTCGCGGGGAGGGCGTGGGGATCGTTCGTAAGCACTGATTAGCTCTCGCGGATCCATCGTAAGCGCTGATTGGCTCCCGGCTATTGTGTCCCGCTCACTCGCACGACGCTGCGCTCACTTGAAGGTCACCGCTCGACTTACGTGACGGGGGCTATAACGGGTGGAGGGTGGTTTGAGGTTGTGAGCGGCGTTCTAAACGTGTATCGACGTGGTCGGCAGTTTGTCCCGGACGACCTGAAAGATGACAAGTATTGGGCGCGTCGGCGGAAGAACAACATGGCTGCCAAGCGGTCACGAGACGCGCGCCGCATGAAGGAGAACCAAATCGCGCTCCGGGCCGGTTACCTTGAGAAGGAGGTGAGACCCACATCTGTACTCTGATTTTTAATTCCGTGGAATTCTCACGTTACTTAATGTTACCAGAGATAAAACAGTTCCCACAAAAAGATGATAAATTCAAAACTTATGCAGTTACATAAATAAAAATCAATTGCCTCATGTAGATATGATATGTAGAAATGCCTGACTTATACTTTAGGTACTTTAGTTTGGGGTAAAATCGAACTTCAGATGTTAACCCTTTTCATACAAATAACTCATTCTATTTTTAAATGACAACTGTCAGAATTCCACCGAATTAAAAATCAGTCTATACTTTCGCACAGTTGGCTAGCATGGGTTGGAGATAAGTCTGGCGTCATCTCTACTCTACTCTACTCAAACTCTATAGCCGATCGTCCACCGCCAACTAAACTAAGTTAGTTTAGCTTAGCTCGCATAGTTGAGCCAATTTTTCACACATGTGTGTCCACCGCAAACTATGCCAGCTAAGCTACGTAAAATAGCCCAGCTAAGTTAAACTAACTTAGTTGTGCGGCCGATCCTCCATAAGGCAATAGTATCGTCGACGATAGTAGCATGAACTCGTTGTGATTCTCTCGTCCGTGGAGATGGCACTGAAGAGGGTTTAACAAGCTATAGGTCTTTTAGGAATTTAACCGACTTTAATATACCAAAAAATTTGAAGAGTTCCCTCGATTTCTCGAGGATACTATCATCAGATCCTGACTTGATAATGATGAAACCACCTATGAGAAGTATACCCTATCAAACAAAAAAATAATTTTGCAAATCAGTCCAGGCGTCTTTGATTAATCGGGGAACATACAACAAAAAGATTCCGACGAATTGAGAACCTTCTCATTTTTTGCAATGCAAGCAATGGCTGGATCATGCGTCATGCTCGTGAACGGGTGCCGCCGTCGGAAATGGGGCTACTTTTGTCTGCCCTTCTTAACGTGTAGAATTGTAAGCACCATTCCGAACCAGTGGTAGATTCATTTGTCGATTCAAAAGCACTATTGTAAAAGTTTATCTGAATAAAAAATATGTCTTAGACTTGCCTTTACACAAGTTTAAGAACTCTATTAAAAGTATGCTCATAAAAAAAGCTTATTATACAATTGAAGATTATATAAACGATAAAAAAGCTTGGATTTAACTCGTTCCAGCAATGCGCGAGACGGCATTTCAATCATGTACATTAATAATAATAATTGTTATAATGTTATTTTTAAAAAAGAGCAACCGCCGAGTTTCTTGCAGGTTCTTCTCGGCTGGAACTGCATTCCGAACCTGTGGTAGACTCAATCGACGATTCAAAAGCACTTGTAAAAGTTTATTTGAATAAAAAACTTTTCTATTCTATTCTATTTGAAGTCGGTTAATAAAGAAGTTTGTTTGAAGACCTCTTCGGTGCTGCCCAGTATTATTTAACATTTAAATCAATGTAAATTCAACTGTAACGCTTTGCAAATACGTCCACTTTTACATTAACGTACAATGATATTCCAATACAGTGTTTTAAAGTCTACGAGCTCAATGATTTAACTGTTAGCAAATCCGCATTCAGAATGCGTATAAACATCGGCACGAACATCGAACGCTGAAGAAAAGTGGAGGGGGTAAGTTATAGTATTATGTGCGCGACAGTGCCCATGCGCAGCTATCCCCTCCACGTTTCGTTCAGCGTTCGATGTACGTGCCGCGGGTTATATTGGTTACAATAAACGGCTAGAATACTAAGCCGGCTGATAAGCTACAAGATTGTGTGCGAAGCGACTGACATCTGACCCCCCGTAATCGGAAGGTCAGATTTAGAATAAGTATTGCGTCTCTTAAGATCTTAATAAACTCAATCACATGACTGGATTGATTGATAAACTTGCACCTATATTATGATCATTGGGTCATAGCCAATCAACTTATTTAACGTAATTACTTATATGTTTTATCTATGAGAATGAAAAAAAAAGTAAATCATAGTAGCCGCCTGGAATTGGTTGTAGAGGGTACCTAGGTGCAGTTTCAAAGATTTTCGTAATATAATAAAGAAAGAATATCCACCACTACCACTACAGCCTTTGAACGTTCCATTGCTGGGCACAGGCCTCCTCTCTCATAGGAGAGAGGGATTTAGAGCTTAGACCCGCCACGCTGCTCCAATACGGGTTGGCGGGCTAAAAGGGTGAAATATAAAAGAATATAACATTTTCCTTAAACGTGTTCCAGAACATGGGTCTGCGGCAAGAGGTGGAACTGCTGAAGAAGGAAAACCACATCCTGCGGGAGAAGCTGTCCAAGTACGCGGATGTATAAGCGGCGCCGCTCAGCACAAACTCGCCACACGATAATGTAATATACCCACTCGTATTTACTGTTCATTTTTCTTTACCGGCTCTTTTCTACCGTTCCTCCAATCTCGGTACCTAGAGTCTACCTCCCTGGACTCAGCACAAACTCGCCACACGATAATGTAATAGACCCACTCGTACCTATTTACCATTCATTTTTCTTTACCGCCACTTCTCTACCGTTCCTCCAACCTCGGTATCTAAAGTCTACCGTTCGTTGGTCTAGTGACGACAGTGAATCAGCACAAACTCGCCACACGATAATGTAATATACCCACTCATATTTACCGTTCATTTTTCTTTACCGCCACTTCTCTACCGTTCCTCCAACCTCGGTACTCAGCACAAACTCGCCACACGATAATGTAATAGACCCACTCGTACCTATTTACCATTCATTTTTCTTTACCGCCACTTCTCTACCGTTCCTCCAACCTCGGTATCTAAAGTCTACCGTTCGTTGGTCTAGTGACGACAGTGAATCAGCACAAACTCGCCACACGATAATGTAATATACCCACTCATATTTACCGTTCATTTTTCTTTACCGCCACTTCTCTACCGTTCCTCCAACCTCGGTACTCAGCACAAACTCGCCACACGATAATGTAATAGACCCACTCGTACCTATTTACCATTCATTTTTCTTTACCGCCACTTCTCTACCGTTCCTCCAACCTCGGTATCTAAAGTCTACCGTTCGTTGGTCTAGTGACGACAGTGAATCAGCACAAACTCGCCACACGATAATGTAATATACCCACTCATATTTACCGTTCATTTTTCTTTACCGCCACTTCTCTACCGTTCCTCCAACCTCGGTACTCAGCACAAACTCGCCACACGATAATGTAATAGACCCACTCGTACCTATTTACCATTCATTTTTCTTTACCGCCACTTCTCTACCGTTCCTCCAACCTCGGTATCTAAAGTCTACCGTTCGTTGGTCTAGTGACGACAGTGAATCAGCACAAACTCGCCACACGATAATGTAATATACCCACTCATATTTACCATTCATTTTTCTTTACCGCCACTTCTCTACCGTTCCTCCAACCTCGGTACTCAGCACAAACTCGCCACACGATAATGTAATAGACCCACTCGTACCTATTTACCATTCATTTTTCTTTACCGCCACTTCTCTACCGTTCCTCCAACCTCGGTATCTAAAGTCTACCGTTCGTTGGTCTAGTGACGACAGAGAATCAGCACAAACTCGCCACACGATAATGTAATATACCCACTCATATTTACCGTTCATTTTTCTTTACCGCCACTTCTCTACCGTTCCTCCAACCTCGGTACTCAGCACAAACTCGCCACACGATAATGTAATATACCCACTCGTACCTATTTACCATTCATTTTTCTTTACCGCCACTTCTCTACCGTTCCTCCAACCTCGGTATCTAAAGTCTACCGTTCGTTGGTCTAGTGACGACAGTGAATCAGCACAAACTCGCCACACGATAATGTAATATACCCACTCATATTTACCGTTCATTTTTCTTTACCGCCACTTCTCTACCGTTCCTCCAACCTCGGTACTCAGCACAAACTTGCCATACGATAATGTAATATACCTACTCGTATTTACCGTTCATTTTCTTTACCGCCTCTTCTCTACCGTTCCTCTAACCTCGGTACCTCGAGTCTACCGTTCCTCCAACCTCGGTGCCTCGAGTCTACCGTTCGTTGGTCTAGTGACGACCTCCCTGGAGTCAGCACAAACTTGCCACATCATCATCATCATCATGATCAACCCATTACCGGCTCACTACAGAGCACGGGTCTCCTCTCAGAGTATTGAGAAGGGTTTTGGCCATAGTCTACCACGCTGGCCAAGCGGATTGGCAGACTTCACACACCTTTGAGAACGTTATGGAGAACTCTCAGGCATGCAGGTTTCCTCGCGATGTTTTCCTTCACCGTTAAAGCAAGTGATATTTAAATACTTAAAACGCACATAACTCCGAAAAGTTAGAGGTGCGTGCCCCGGGATCGAACCCACGACCTCCGATTAGAAGTCGGTCGTCCTAATCACTAGGCTATCACAGCTTTAAAAAAAAAAAAAAAAAAACTTGCCACACGATAATGTAATATTCCCACTAGTATTTACCGTTCATTTTTCTTTACCGCCTCTTCTCTACCGTTCCTCCAACCTCGGTACTCAGCACAAACTTGCCATACGATAATGTAATATACCCACTCATATTTACCATTCATTTTTCTTTACCGCCTCTTCTCTACCGTTCCTCCAACCTCGGTACTCAGCACAAACTCGCCACACGATAATGTAATAGACCCACTCGTACCTATTTACCATTCATTTTTCTTTACCGCCACTTCTCTACCGTTCCTCCAACCTCGGTATCTAAAGTCTACCGTTCGTTGGTCTAGTGACGACCTCCCTGGAATCAGCACAAACTCGCCACACGATAATGTAATATACCCACTCATATTTACCGTTCATTTTTGTTTACCGCCACTTCTCTACCGTTCCTCCAACCTCGGTACTCAGCACAAACTTGCCATACGATAATGTAATATACCTACTCGTATTTACCGTTCATTTTCTTTACCGCCTCTTCTCTACCGTTCCTCCAACCTCGGTACTCAGCACAAACTCGCCACACGATAATGTAATAGACCCACTCGTACCTATTTACCATTCATTTTTCTTTACCGCCTCTTCTCTACCGTTCCTCCAACCTCGGTACTCAGCACAAACTTGCCATACGATAATGTAATATACCCACTCGTATTTACCGTTCATTTTTCTTTACCGCCACTTCTCTACCGTTCCTCCAACCTCGGTACTCAGCACAAACTTGCCATACGATAATGTAATATACCCACTCGTATTTACCGTTCATTTTTCTTTACCGCCACTTCTCTACCGTTCCTCCAACCTCGGTATCTAAAGTCTACCGTTCGTTGGTCTAGTAACGACCTCCCTAGAGTCAGCACAAACTCGCCACACGATAATGTAATATACCCACTCGTATTTACCGTTGATTTTTCTTTACCGCCACTTCTCT
This sequence comes from Melanargia galathea, assembly GCA_920104075.1. NCBI lineage: Eukaryota > Metazoa > Arthropoda > Insecta > Lepidoptera > Nymphalidae > Melanargia > Melanargia galathea. The sequence goes on from OV049860.1 coordinate 1,693,350, forward strand.
ACCGTTCCTCCAACCTCGGTACTCAGCACAAACTCGCCACACGATAATGTAATATACCCACTCGGGTTTACCGTTCATTTTTCTTTACTGCCACTTCTCTACCGTTCCTCCAACCTCGGTACTCAGCACAAACTTGCCATACGATAATGTAATATACCCACTCGTATTTACCGTTCATTTTTCTTTACCGTCACTTCTCTACCGTTCCTCCAACCTCGGTACTCAGCACAAACTCGCCACACGATAATGTAATATACCTACTCGTATTTACCGTTCATTTTCTTTACCGCCTCTTCTCTACCGTTCCTCTAACCTCGGTACCTCGAGTCTACCGTTCCTCCAACCTCGGTGCCTCGAGTCTACCGTTCGTTGGTCTAGTGACGACCTCCCTGGAGTCAGCACAAACTCGCCACACGATAATGTAATATACCCACTAGTATTTACCGTTCATTTTTCTTTACCGCCTCTTCTCTACCGTTCCTCCAACCTCGGTACTCAGCACAAACTTGCCATACGATAATGTAATATACCCACTCGTATTTACCGTTCATTTTTCTTTACCGCCACTTCTCTACCGTTCCTCCAACCTCGGTATCTAAAGTCTACCGTTCGTTGGTCTAGTAACGACCTCCCTAGATTCAGCACAAACTCGCCACACGATAATGTAATATACCCACTCGTATTTACCGTTGATTTTTCTTTACCGCCACTTCTCTACCGTTCCTCCAACCTCGGTACTCAGCACAAACTCGCCACACGATAATGTAATATACCCACTCGGGTTTACCGTTCATTTTTCTTTACTGCCACTTCTCTACCGTTCCTCCAACCTCGGTACTCAGCACAAACTTGCCATACGATAATGTAATATACCCACTCGTATTTACCGTTCATTTTTCTTTACCGTCACTTCTCTACCGTTCCTCCAACCTCGGTACTCAGCACAAACTCGCCACACGATAATGTAATATACCTACTCGTATTTACCGTTCATTTTCTTTACCGCCTCTTCTCTACCGTTCCTCTAACCTCGGTACCTCGAGTCTACCGTTCCTCCAACCTCGGTACCTCGAGTCTACCGTTCCTCCAACCTCGGTGCCTCGAGTCTACCGTTCCTCCAACCTCGGTGCCTCGAGTCTACCGTTCCTCCAACCTCGATGCCTCGAGTCTACCGTTCGTTGGTCTAGTGACGACCTCCCTGGAGTCAGCACAAACTCGTCACACGATAATGTAATATACCCACTCGTATATACCGTTCATTTTTCTATACCGTTCCTCGAGCCTCAGTATCTCGAGTCTACCGTTCGTTGGTCTAGTGACGACCTCTCTGGAGTCAGCACAAACTCGCCACACGATAATGTAATATACCCACTCGTATTTACTGTTAATTTTTCTTTACCGCCACTTCTCTACCGTTCTTCCAACCTCGGTATCTAAAGTATACCGTTCGTTGGTCTAGTGACGACCTCCCTGGAGTCAGCACAAACTCGCCACACGATAATGTAATATACCTACTCGTATTTACCGTTCATTTTCTTTACCGCCTCTTCTCTACCGTTCCTCTAACCTCGGTACCTCGAGTCTACCGTTCCTCCAACCTCGGTGCCTCGAGTCTACCGTTCGTTGGTCTAGTGACGACCTCCCTGGAGTCAGCACAAACTCACCACACGATAATGTAATATACCCACTCGGATTTACCGTTCATTTTTCTTTACTGCCACTTCTCTACCGTTCCTCCAACCTCGGTACTCAGCACAAACTTGCCATACGATAATGTAATATACCCACTCGTATTTATCGTTCATTTTTCTTTACCGCCACTTCTCTACCGTTCCTCCAACCTCGGTACTCAGCACAAACTCGCCACACGATAATGTTATATACCTACTCGTATTTACCGTTCATTTTCTTTACCGCCTCTTCTCTACCGTTCCTCTAACCTCGGTACCTCGAGTCTACCGTTCCTCCAACCTCGGTACCTCGAGTCTACCGTTCCTCCAACCTCGGTACCTCGAGTCTACCGTTCCTCCAACCTCGGTGCCTCGAGTCTACCGTTCCTCCAACCTCGGTGCCTCGAGTCTACCGTTCCTCCAACCTCGGTGCCTCGAGTCTACCGTTCCTCCAACCTCGGTACTCAGCACAAACTCGCCACACGATAATGTAATATACCCACTCGTATATACCGTTCATTTTTCTTTACCGTTCCTCGAGCCTCGGTATCTCGAGTCTACCGTTCGTTGGTCTAGTGGCGACCTCCCTGGCGCAGTAGTGAGCGCTGTGATTTTATAAGTGGGAGGTTCCGGGATCAACTCCCGGCAGGTACTATTTAATATTTTATCATCACACCGCTGCGCCCGTGTGCACCGCACACCCTGCACTATAAGTAAAACCGCCTCTGGCCGTGCCGCCAAGCGATTTGGCGTTCCGGTACGATGCCGTGTAGAAACCGATTCGGTTACCGAAATCGGGGTATGGGTTTAATAAAAACTGCCCCACCTCATCCAAGTTAACCTGCTTCCACCTTAGACTACTTTTGGCTACTTTTTGTTGCGTCTTGAAGGGATGAAATAGGGAATGAAAGTTTGTATGAAATTTGTAAGAATCCACGCGAAAGATGTCGCTGGCATCAGCTTTTTTACCCACTACGGCAAGGAAGGGTTATAATTTTAGCAGTCTATTGTATTTTTGTATACAATTTTTGTATCTGATTCTGTGTGTTCCATCGTAGCGCTTAAACTACTGGGCTGATTTTGATAAATGATGTGTCATTTGATAAATGATGTGACACAGGCTACGTTTTATATACGAAATTTTAAAATCGAGTTTCGAGTAGGCATAATAGATGGCGCCACTAGTTGCTTGCCCCGCGCTTCCTTCCCTTCGAATTCTCATTAGTACGCAGTTGAACACCTGATGGAGACTTATGATGTGGCCTTTGATAGTACGTGTTTATCTAGAAGATATCTATTCATTCTCTTTTTAAAGATTAACGGCCTGTTTCACCACCTTCTGAAAAGTATCGGATAGCCTAAACGTAAGTTTTGTCACTTTCTTACTTTATGTCAAGTGACAAAGACAAAAGTTGTAGATAGCTATCTAATACATATCAGAAGGTGGTGAAACAGGCACTTAGGGTCTGTTTCACCACTTTCTGATTAGTATCGGATAGCTATCTACAACTTTTGTCTCTGTCACTTGACATAATGTAAGAAAGTGACAAAACTTACGTTTAGGCTATCCGACACATAACAGAAGGTGGTGAAACAGACTCTTAAGATACCAAAGTTATAAATGTCAAGAAGTGCTTATTAGTGTTGTACTTATTAGTTACTAGCTCCTGCCCGCGGCTTCGCCCCCTTGAATTTCGGTTTTTCAAAAATCCCGAGGGAATCGTGGATTTCCGGTTCCCGTTCCCGTTTCCGCTCCCTTTTCCAACGTTTATACCTACTTTCAAGGGAGTTTGCTATAGCAGTGTACTTATCGCTGTAGCTATAGATTTCGGTTTTTTCATAATCCTGTGGGAACTGCGGATTTTTCCAGGATAAAAAGATAAAGCCTATGTGTTAAGCTAGGGCATAATCTATTTCCATTCAAAATTTCAGCCAAATCAATTCAGTAGTTGCGTCGTTATAGAGTAACAAACATACACACGCACACACAAACTTTCGCCCTTATAATATTAGTGGTTTGTTGTTGCAGGTAGCGGGCATCGCGCGGTGCGGCGGCGCCCGCCGTCGCGTCGGGGCACGCCGCTCCACCATCTATGTATTTGTAACGCTTTTCAAATATTCGGTTTGAATGTACTTTACTGACTAATCTAATTGTTAATGTATTGTGTAACTCTCGTCACTGTCCCCCCCCCTCGTACCCCCCTCCGTCCCCCCTGATTCCCGTCAGCTAAACGACTCGATTCGCTGATGGTAGCCCGTAGTCACGCAATATTCACGAGCGTAGAATATAGCAATGTAATGCTGAACGCTGCAAGCACACTGTGCGCGAGCCTCGCGGGGCGATATCGCGAATCGACCAGTTTATTCGATCCTTCCTTAAGTTATTATTTGTTTCGTTACGATAGGAGTAATCGATGTGCAGTTACCGTAAGTTATCTACTTAGTTTAATAGGTGAATCTTTACCAAAGTTCCGCTCGAACTCTGATCTATCGTCGTCTCTAATTCCTTCTTCGGACTCGGTTCGACACACTACAGGGTTAGTCAACGACGTACGGACCAAATTTTACGAAGTCGTTATTTTTAAAAAGAATGTTTTGTCGCGTCCCCGTCCCGAGAGTGCGCGGCGCCGCGCCCGCACCGCGTCCGGCCCGCGCCCGGGCCGGAGCCGGCGAGCGCGGGCGTCGTCTAAGTTAGTGTTGTTGAATATTGATATGTTACCGGCACAGGTCGCGCACTTGGTGCGCAGATTGCTCAAGTGGCTCGCGCACGCCAGCGCGGCGCAAGCGTAGTGGCTGCGCCTGTATATAGTACTCGTAGTTGTAACTCGTGACCGGCCGTCGGCGCGCTCCGGACAGCGCGCGTCCGTCCTCCGCCCGGGGCCGGCCGCCGGGTCCGGGCCGGCCGGAGCTCGCTTCGTAGACCGCCGCCAGGCGCCAGTCGGCCGCGGGGTGGCCAGGCCGCGCCCGCCGCCTCGCGCGCCGACTGTCCTTTCCGTAGTGAGCGAACACTAGTTTCGTTTCAAATTTACTTAGTGAATAGTTTAAGTAGATCGTAGTTTCCGTAGCGTAGTCGTTATTAGTCTATTTTTGTTATGGCTGTAGTTGTTAACATTTTTAAAGGTTTATATTTTTTTTTAGTTGTAAAAAACTCGCGTAATCGCGTCGATGGGTAGGAACCGCGTACGGAGCCGGACCGGCGCCCGGGCCCGGCCCGAGGCCGGCGCCGGCTCGGTACCGGTTCGGTGTCGGCCGGCGCGCGCCGCTAGCCCCCACTCTCTGTCTGCATCAACTAGACTTTTCCTCCGTACTCTCTTTGACTCGTGCTAATGTTATAATATTATATTTTTGTAGGTTTTTGTCGTTGATAAATGAGTCAATTGAATGTTTATTGAATTGAAATAAAATTAATGTTTATGACTAAGACTAAGAAGTTGTTGCATTTTAAAGTATTTTATGAAAAGCGAGAACAATAAAATGTTTTTTCTATAAAGGTTTACATGTGAAGGATACTTACTATAAAGGTGTGATGGTTGAATTTTAAAATGCACTGTTTCATATCAAAATATGATATTACTTATATTATGTGGTGAACTTAATGTTAATCGGCATTTGATATTCCATCTTGTTTATTAAACGGTATACATTAAACTATGCAAAATTATCATGTATATGGTACTTATACAGTTTACATTAATCAATTGTTTCTGCAGACATTGTAATCGATGGGTATATAAATGTGTTACATATAACTTAGTAGGCAGTAAGTGTCGGAGGAGTCGCCTCCCTGTTCATTGTACTAGAGCGCGCCCGATGCGTCCGAACCGTCAGACGCGCTCCGCCTCCGCGGTATGTTATGTATTGCGACATAAAACCATATTGATGTACGAGTAGATAGTATTTAAAAAGAGTTTTGATTTATGTGGTTCTATGGATTGAAATAAACGTTAATAATTGTTGTATTTATGTTTATTTATTCGGCGGCCGGCCGGAAGCGCCGGGCGGCCGAACGGCGGCTACGTTGCTGGACCGCTGGTATATTTCCTCGACTCGCTGTTTTATGTAATAAATCGTGGTAAAAAGTACCTTGCACAAACTGGAGTTTTCATTAACACCTACCTCCCTTCCGTCCACCGAGGAGCGTCTCTAGTCCATTTTTTTTATACGAATAGCGGGCAACTGAGCAAGCGGGTCACTTGATGTTAAGTGATTACCGCCGCCCATGAACATTAGCAGCACCAGAGGAACCACTAATGCGTTGCCGGCTTTTGAGGAACGGGACTGGCTCTTCAGCTCGCTGCCGGAACACATCGGATACTTTACGGCATATTACGGCTGAAGTGTGGTCGCTAGCCACAGTGTGGCAGATTCGGGGTTGAATCCTACCACAAAGCGGTGATACCATCCAGATTAAGTTGTGTGGTATCAGGCACAAAGACCCATAGAGGGGACTGAGAGTGTCAGGGCCTCGTTAGCATATTGGCAGGGTGCACCGCGAGCAGGTGAGGTTGACTTTGGCCACATAGGTGGAATTTTGGCCACTTACACCCCATAGTAGTACTCCATGTAGCGCCCGTGTGCAATCACTACCTTAGCGCCTTCTATTCTTCCTTCTAAAGCACGCGGTCAAAATGGTATAGGTGAAAGTGCCGAGGCTGGCGCCCCTAATACCGCTGCGCCCGTGTGCAACGCACACGCTGCACTATAGATAAAGCCGCCTCAGCGCCCAACGCCACTGCAGCCCTTTAACGTCCCACTGCTGGGACGCATGCTGCACGGGCCTCCTCTCTCGAGATAAAATTATAGCTTAATCCCACCAAGCTGCTCCAAGACAGGTTGACGGACTATTTTCACATGATAGTGATAATAACCGGCAGCGACAGTTAACGTGCTCTACGAGGCACGGGGGTGAAACACCGCCAACTACCAACTCCGGGCTGGCAATTTTATTACTTTATTTTTAGGGTTCCGTACCCGAAGGGTAAAAACGGAGCCCTATTAATGTCACTCGGCTGTCTGTCTGTCTGTCTGTCTGTCTGTCTGTCTGTCCGTCTGTCCGCCGGTCACAGGTCTCTAGCTCGCAGACGAAATGAGTTACAAACCTGAAATTTTGGTATTTAGTGTAGAACGTTAACTCAAAATCAAATATTGAATTAGAAATTGAATTAAATTATTTTTCAGGGGGGCTCCCATACATGAAAAAGGAGCCGGAAAAAAAAATTTTTTGTTTACCCTAGCTTGTGGGGTATCATTGTTTAGAGCTCATTAAGTAGAGTACAAATATATATTTTTTTAATTTTTATCTCAAAAAATAAGGGAATGGGAGGCCATCAAAGTTGTCAGTTTTAGACCATTTTTGTGACGGGGGCTATTTCAAAAACTAAACTAGTTGGGAATATGATATTTCAGTATATTATGTACTATATGCTCTATTTAAACAACAAATACTGAAAACAACGATTTATTAAATAGTTTATAAGCTGTGACCAAAATAAACGAACATTTTTTTGGGTTTTTCTTTCACGGTTTGTTGCGATGTCTAGCTCGGAAATTAAATATTTCTTAGACCCAAAATATTATATTGTTCATAATTATGTACGGAACCCTGAAAGAGCGAGGCCCGACTCGCACTTGGCTGATTTTTTTTAATTTTACAATTGTTTGGTCCAACACAGGTTTCGAACCCTCGGGAATAGTGAATTTTAGAAAATACTGACTTTTTAGCAGGAAAGTAAACAATATTTATTTATCACTAGAGGGCCTGATGAACTTGGTCACTTCGTTTCACCTACAATAATTATTTATCTACCCTATTATATGTATAAAAATAAATTGCTGTTGTTCCATTCTACGCTTGGTACCCAAAATATGCACATATCCCCATTGTTTAGGTGAGCAAGTACCCTGCAGCATCAGTACTACTAAAGAGCTGGGACCTGGAGTTCCATGATACAGTCTATGGTACCTACAACATGAATTCATAATAGACATTTCCCAATTCCCCATAGTTTCGGTGGGAAGTACCTTGCAGCATCAGGATTGAAGAGCAGGACCTTGAGTTCAATGACATAGTCTATGCTTTGTACTTATAATATCAATTCATAATAAACAGTTCTCAATTCCCCATAGTGTACCCTACAGCATCAGGACTAAGGAGCTGGGACCCGGAGTTCAACGATAAAGTCTATGCTTGGTAGGTACCTACAACATGAATTCATAAAGGATTTCAGCAAATTAAATAGACAGTAGCGCCATCTACCGGATGAAATTGTATTGTTAAACCATCACCAGTAAACTGACGTTTCATGGGTTGCTACTTTTTGAAACAAGCTATAATTTAAAAATTAAAAAAAAACCCGACTGCCATGCTATAAAACGAACTAAAAAATTAATAAACTACCACCGTACCACTTACAGTGTAGTTGTTATTTATTTTGTTTTTCATGATTTGTCACTCCAAACTGATTTAAAACATATAGATTGTATACATTTTCGTTCTGGTCTTTTAAAGCCCTTTATTTTGATAGATCGGGGGTCTTGAAGAAAAAAAAATTTTTCAGCCCGCACATTAAAGTGCATAAAATCCGTCATTTTAATTTTTTATGATTTTTATGTACCCAGTAATATTTGCGCCATCAAGACAAATCTAATGACGTATAATTTATCAAAATTGGTTGAGCCGTTAAGTAGTTACGAACTGACATAGGAAACGGTCATTTTATACGATTTATCACTCCAAATTGTTTCCAAATATATAAATTGTATACATTTTCGTATTCGTCTTTTGAATCCCTTTATTTTGATACCCCACTCGAGGGTCTTGAAGAAAAAATTTTTTTTCAGCTCGCACAATAAAACGCATAAAGTCCGCCATTTTGATTTTTTTTTTAAATTTAGGGACCCATTGACACTCGCGTCATCGAGACAAATCTAATGACGTATCATTTATCAAAATCCGTTGAGCCGTTGATTAGTTACAAGCGGACATAGGAATGGACATACATACACACAGGTGAAACACATATACCCAGTCGGGTAAAAAAAAAGGGATGGGGTAAAAGTGAATGGATGTGAATGATTCACATGATCACAATATTAATTTATTTTAAGATATCATTATGTAACATTTAAAATGATTTTATTAGAGTTGTTAATGAAATGAAATGAACCTATCACATCACTATTGAAATTAGGTTGACAACATGGTTTTACGGAATTAAATCATGAAACGTCAGTTTACTGCATTGAATTAAAAGTCGAAGTATGTACATTGCATCCCGCCCTGATAGACTGGTAAACAAGTTCGAAAACTTGAAAAATAGAGATAAAGGTCCTAAAAATATGAGCGATAGCTCATTCGAATCGGAATCACCTCTAGAAAAATGTTTTTGAAGGATTTTGGTGCAAGTAAAAAATTGCAATTATTGTTATTAACAAAATAAGATGAAAAGAAATGATATTTCGTTTTATGTTAATAACTCAAAAAATATTTATATTTAAGCAATTTTGAAAAAAGCTCGTTAAAGAGGAGGAAATTTCCAATAAAAAAGTCTCAATTTCCGAAACTCTATCTCCATTATTTATAACTTTAATTTGACGTTTAAAATGGAGCCCCGCGCGGACAGACAGACAAAAATTTAAAAAACGTGTGATTCGGTTATGGTACCGTTCAAATAACCATATGAGCTTAATATGAGGTAGTTATTTCGATATTACAGACATACACTTCAATTTTATTTATTAGTATAGATGTAAAAGTGTGGATGTTTGGATGTTTGTTACTCAATCACGCCGCAACTACTGAACCGATTTGGCTGAAATTTTGAATGGAGATAGATTATGCCCTGACTTAAAACATAGGCTACTTTTAATCCTGGAAAAATGCACAATTCCCACGGGATTTTGAAAAACCCGAATAAACTTGATTCTTGCTCCCACAATTTTTTGGAATTTTATTTTTATGGAAAATTCCAAATTTTATGGAATCAATAAAATACCTAAGGGGCATAAAAGGGCATAGATAATAGGGCATAGGCATAGATAATTGGGCATAGATAAAATAGATAAGGGCATTTTGGTAGATTCATTTGTCAATTCGTAAGCACTTGTAAAGGTCCGAAAGTCGTTTGTGGGAATGGGCGTAATGTTCTATAACAAAATTCCACAAGCAATCTTAGACTTGCCTTTACACAAGTTTAAGAACTCTGTTAAAAGTATGCTTATAAAAAAAAGCTTATTATACAATTGAAGATTATATAAACGATAAAAAAGCATGGATTTAACTCATTCCAGCAATGCGCGAGACGGCATTTCAATCATGTACTTACATGTTATATTGTTATTTTTAAAAAGAGCAACCGCCGAGTTTCTTACTGGTTCTTCTCGATTGGAACGGCATTCCGAACCAGTGGTAGATTTAATTGACGATTCAAAAGTACTTGTAAAAGTTTATTTAAATAAAAAACTTTTCTATTCTATTCTATTCTATTCTAATAATAATACATACCGACTTGGATATAATTTCATAACAAGCGGAAACCCGCGACTTCGTTCGCGTGGATATTGGTTTTTAAACATCCCGTGGGAATCATTTTGTCTTTCCTAAGCTCCTTTGAGCTCATACCTTGCTAAAAACTGTTAAAAGTTAACTGGCGAAAGTTTAGGTAGGTAGATCAAATTGTAAACATCCGCCAGTGAAAGTCTCATCAAAATCGGTCCAGCCTTTCAGAGATTAGCCAGTAATCGTTAAAGTATTTCCTTTCTAATAAAAAAAGAATGAATGAAATCGGACCACCCGTTAACAAATTACAGCTAAGTACACATTTTGACTTTCATCCCCTCTCCCAAGGAACCGTGATGAATTTCGGGATAAAAAGTATCCTATATGTTACTGCGTAGTACGAACTTAAATCATGCCGAGTTTCATTTCAATCCTTTACTTTCCATGCCCAGTTTTTACGTGATGCGCGCACAAACATACAGACAAACAGATAAACAGACAAAAATTTCAAAAATAGCTTTTTTACGTTCTATTACTTATCCCTAACATCCTCCAGTTATTATTTTGCAAAAATCTTCAATGTACAGATACGGCAATTCTACGATTTTATTATATTATGTATAGATTATTATTTTTCGTTTTATTTTTCCATATGTATGTACACTTGGCGCTGAGCACTGTTGAGTGTCTGCGAGCGCATGCCGAGCGATGCGTTGATAGTCGTTCTGTAGGGTCTGGGAAGACCCCGAGAAAAACAGGGCCGACAGTAGTCGAGCTGCACACGTCCAACTCCGTACGTCAAGTTGGACTATAAGCCCGTGGCCCGTGTGCATCCAGCCGGTGACTGGAGTTACTCCCACCTACAATATGCCTCACGTTATATACTCTCAGAGAGGAATTTCATGAGCGCGAGCTCATATACTGCACTTCAGTACCAGCGCCGTCTATGGCAGCTTACGGTAACGTTTTGGTCATCATACTTCAAAAACAACCATTTGTGTATGGACACCGTCTTTTCACAGATTTCAGAACCTATTTGCGAATTGAAAATGGGTAATATTTAGTTCTACACCTATAAATTCTCTTTCTTATAACATAAATATTCGAAAGTAGCGCCAAAAATACTGAAATGCACACTAGATGTGCACACTAACTAAATCAAATTTAACATACCTACTGTTTAATAGATAAAGCAAAACTCTTTGTGAGATTATCTATATAGTATTTAAAATCTATTTTTTTTATTCAACTACAAATTAGCCCTTGATTGCATTCTCACCCGATGGTAAGCGATGACGCAGTCTAAGATGAAAGCGGGCTAACTTGTAAGAGGTATGCATATTGCATACCCGTGATCGGTTTCTACACGGCATCGTACCGGAACGCTAAATCGCTTGGCGGCACGGCTTTGCCAGTAGGGTGGTAACCAGCCACGGCTAAAGCCTCCCACCAGACTAGACCACAGACAATTTATAAATTTTAAAATCCCAAATTGCCCCTGCCGGGAATCGAACCCGGGACCTCCCAGTTATAAGACCACAGCGCTCACCTCTGCCCCAGGGAGGCCGTAATAATAGTAAATCTCTAAATAGATGTTACCAAATACAGTTGAGGGAGCCTCGCGGGGCTCCTTTTTCTAGGTGGAAGGTATAAAAAGAAATAACAACGAAGGGGAGCCATCCCCTTCTAACCTAACCTATCGAGTCGGGGTGCCGCAAGTCCCGAGCTCACTTCGCTCGTTCTGAACCCTAAGTAAGACATTCTAAGTATTAGTTGTAAAACTGTATAATCGATAGAGATGGCACGGTTGACCTAAGCGTTCGGCTTGTGACGCATCTATCTCTCTTTGTTTTCTTATGACGTTATCACGTAAAATTATCGTCTGTAAACCGACTTTACAGACAACCAATTTTTTTTTACCTAATTTAGATAACAGATATAACTATGACCTATATTGATTGAATGAACTTCTTGAATGAGTTATAAGGTATCCTAGGCAATTAACGCCCACTTAATTTCAAATTGATATATTATTTAATGAAATAATTGAATTTAAAAACTGTTTAGAAAAATAGTTTTATTGACAAAAAAAGAATACAGAAAAATAAAACACATAAGTGCTATCAGTCATATAAGATTATGTAAACATCAACTAATATCTTTCCTCTCTCTTCTCTTACGTGTAGAATGAGATGAATTCATTTCCCCAATCTGTAAAAAGCAAATCATTATGATACACAGAAATTTTCGCCTTGTATAAATGCGCCCACAGGATAATAGTGCCCATACAGGCTATTAACGCCCAAACCTCACTTTACGGGGCGTTATTACCCGAATAGTACCTTCTGCCTAGTTCTCATATTTTCACACATAATTACAAACAAATCAATCAAATCGTCAATGAAATATGAAATAAAGGTATCTAAAATGAACGCTAATCACAAAATTAGAAATGTAAATTATAGAAAATATACTAAAACTTACGAATTTGTCTGAGTATTTTTTTAACAGCGTGCACTATCAGCATCCTTGAGGAAAAGTTCGCAACTGAGTATTTGATGGCGTGAGCCGCGTCGCATCGCGTTCGTGCGTTCCTATTGGTTTATTCTATGTGCGTGAAGTGTAACGTAACTCGAGCGGCATTATCTCCAATTTTTAGCATTCGGGCGTTATTCCACACTGGGCGTCAAATGCCATACCTACTTTAGTTATACTATTAGTTGTAAGTGATAATGTGAGATGGTGATAATACCAGCAGTGTGGGTTGTTCTCAGACCGGTCGTGTTTGGAACCTGTCGTAAATAAATAAATAAATTAATTATTATTATCATTACTACTAATTCACTATTTGTAAAATTAATTGAAATTCCAAAAATTAACAATCTTATGTGCTTAGAAAATATAAAAATCTTGTGATTTTTTTTTTCAAGTTTTTTTTGTGGTATCTCGTCAGAAATCATCATTGCTATTGCCTGTTTTCGTTTCCGAGAGCGGTCTCATACCCGTTATGGACAGAGTGATATCCCTGGATGTGCAATGTGCAACTTTAGCGGGAATCCCAAAGAAAAAATTGATTTGTAATCATTTGCGATGGGGTGCTGCAGTTACGGCATAGCTGCGCGCGCACTCGATACACCACTGAGGCCCTAAAATGAACAAGATTGTGTGGTGCGACTGACAGCGGGTCGCTACCCATCATAAAATACTGTATACTAAGGGACCTTTCAGACAGACCGGCGCGGAGAGCGTCGGAGAGCATTTTTTTTTTTCACACAGACCGGCCGTTCAAATTTGCTCTGCTCTCCGCGCCGGTCTGTGTGAACGGACACGCGGATGCGCTCGGAGCCGAGCGTACGCTCTTGGGCCGGACGGCAGAGCATATTCGGCCTACGGTCGGCTGTGCGAGCATGAAAGAGCACGCGAACGGAGCCGGTCGGATGCTCGAGCGCGAAAGGGCACGGGCATGGAGCAGCCGACCGGCTCGACGAGTAGCCGACCGGCTGCTCTCATATATTTCACACAGAGCGTATTGGGAGCATGCTCGAGCATCCTCTTATCATAAAAGAGTTAACATGTAAAAATAAAGCCTATTTCAATGTCTTAAGATTCTATTTTAAATGCGATTAAAATTTGCTCTGCTCTCCGCGCCGGTCTGTCTGAAAGGTCCCTTAAACTGCATATCGAAAAACTGTAATATGTAATGCACAAGTATAAATTAAAAATTAAAAAAAACCCCCGACATTCGCCATTTTGTGGCGGTGGCCATCTTGGATTTACATAGTGATATTCTACTAGTCAAGCCCTTTCCTTTGATACCCATATTATGGGAGTTGTGAAAAAATATGTAATCCGCCATTTTATAGCGGCGGCCATCTTGGATCGATTTTCATCAAACATAGCTAACAACACTCTCGACTAATTCACCTTTCAAACAAAAAAACTGCATTCAAATCAGTTCACCCGTTTGAGTGCTACAGGGGAACAGATAGATACATACACACACACACATATACACACACACACAGACACGTCAAACTTATAACACCCCGTCGTTTTTGCGTTGGGGGTTAAAAATGAATCCAAAGACTCTAAAGACAGATGTATGTATGTAATGTGTAAATGTGATGTATGTAAGTTGTAATTCATTAAATCGAATATCTATTTTACAACTTTTCTGCTTGGGGCGCTGGCTGTAGACGAATACTAAATGTATTGGCGTGGAATTCTAACGTTTCTTAATGTTACCAGAGATTTAAAATCAGTTCGCACAAAAAAGATAATAAATTAAAAACTTATACAAATAAAAATCAACTGTCGCATGTAGGCCTGACAAATAATTCAGGTACTTTACTTTGGAATAAAATCGAATTTCAAGTGTTAACCCTGTTTTTCATACAAATAACTCATTCTATTTTAAATGACAACTGTCAGAATTCCACCGAATTAAAAATCTTACTACATATTTTTTAACTCGCTATCACTGACGCTACACCAGTGCAGTTGTCCGCTAATTCCGTAGCCCGAGATTCCAGAAACGCTCCGCGTGTGACTACATTGTAGTTTTGCCCGACGCGAGACGGTCGGTTTATACATAGTCGCGCGTGTATTCTTAGTGACTCGTATGTTTACCAGTGTTGGAGCCAGTGGAAATACGCGGAAAACTCGTAAGTTTTACATCTCGTTACATAATTCACACTACGCTTTACAATATAAATTGTCCATTTCATAATGCGTTTCATACATTGTTTCTTTAATTTGGAGGCGAAATCTTATACGTAATAATGAAAATATTTGCTGTGTTTTGTTTGTAGCCTAATATATTTTTATACAGTAGCTGACTCCGCCCAGCTTTGTACTTGTGGGTTTATCAATTCTATTCATAGACACAAACAAACCTTCCACGTGAATCGATCATGTAAACCCACATTTAGGTAAATACACTAAGAAGTTCCGAAGTTGTAAGCAAATTAAGCGAATTGCGAATTTGTTTATGTAAAAGTACCTATGTATTTTATTTTACATGTACATTGATATATGCGGTAAGACATAAATTTTAAAATTTACGTTAGACATTTATAAGAATGTATAAGAATTTAAAAAGAAAACATGAGTAGAATATCACACTAATATTAAAGGCGAAAGTTTGTGTGTATGTACTATGTGTATGTGAGTACGTTTGTTACTCTTTACCGCCGCAACTACTGAACAGATTTATTTGAAATTTTGAATGGAGATAGATTATGCCCTTACTTATCACATGGCTACTTTTTATTCTGAAAAATCCACAGTTCCCGGGGATTAAGAAAAAATCGAAATTTGCTATAGCAATCTACAGCTGCAGCTATAGATAGATACTATAGCAAACTTCTTTGAAAATAGGTATAAAGGTTAGAAAGGGAGTTGGAACGGGAAACGGAAATCCACGGATTTGTGAAAAACCGAAATTCACGCGAACGAAGCCGCGGGCAAAAGCTATAAGCTATTATATATTTTCAATAGAGAATACATAATATACATATCTATTTGTTTATTAAATTACCTACTTATTTTATACCTCGTATTATAGTTTTTAAAAATCCCATGGTATCTCTTTTGCGGGATAAAAAGCATTCTGTGAGCATCACACAAATTTTACAAATGATGATGAAATTTAATAAAGACAGCCAGCATCCTGGAGTAGAATACGGAATTTTTTTTATCCCGGGCATTCAAAGAGCTCTTGCAGCCCAATGTTGGTGCTTTCCTAACCGGTGCAATTTCTCTAACACTACCAATATAGAGTTGACTTGTCATATTATTAATTCATTCCAGCATATCCTGCCATTTCGGCATGCAAATATACTATATATATATATAAGTTAAATTAATCAAATAACAATAATAAAGTAGGTACAAATAAAATTTCTATATATATATGATTAATGAAATATAACGCACGACGCTTAAGGAACAACCAATAGCCAATGAAGATATTTTCGCGCCTACTAAAAAATACATCTGCACAGGTAGGTAAAGATAGGTAACTTATAAAAGTGGTTGACCTAATTAGACATTGTGGCCAATTCTGTTGTACACAATCTCTAAACCTAAACTAAAATGACAGGTCTAAATTTATTGCTATCTCTTTCACAGTGCTCATTGCGGAAAAGGATAGCAATAGATTTAGACCTGTCATTTTAGTTTAGGTTTAGAGATTGTGTACAACAGAATTAGCCACATTGTTTACTTCCGCGAGACAGGCGAATGATCAATTAGTGTGAACTACAAGATAATAATATCATAATCGAGAAATTTTAAGATCAAAATCTTTATTGGCTCATTTGATAAAAAATTGTAGGCATTTAAATTAGTAGGTCATGTTTTTGGGTATTTTAACTGAAAACAAGTATATTATGTATTCTTATCTATCTATTCTATACATATAATAAAATCGTAGACTTGCCGTATCTGTACATTAAAGATTTTTGCAAAATAATAACTGGGGGATGTTAAGGATAAGTAATAGAACGTAAAAAAAGCTATTTTTGAAATTTTTGTCTGTGTGTCTGTTTATGTGTTTGTCTGTATGTTTGTGCGCGCATCACGCAAAAACTACTGAATGGATTGAAATGAAACTTAGCACGATTTAAGTTCATACTACGGAGTAACATATAGGATACTTTTTATCCCGAAATTCAGCACGGTTCCCTTGGGAGAGGGGATGAAAGTCAAAATGTGTACATAGCTGTAATTTTTTAACGCGTGGTCCGATTTCATTCATTCATTCTTTCTTCTTTTCTTTTCTTTTGTTAGAAAGGAGATATTTTAAAGATTATCGGCTAATCTCTGAAAGGCTAGATCGATTTTGATGGGACTTTCACTGGCGGATGTTTACATTTTGATCTACCTTAACATCCACCAGTGAACTTTTAACAGTTTTTAGCAAGGTATGAGCTCAAAGGAGCTTAAGAAAAACAAAATGATTCCCACGGAATTTTTAAAAACCAATATCCACGCGAACGAAGTCGCGGGTATCGGCTTTTATATAATAATTAAGTAGGTACGTACCTATTAGACCAGTGAAATCAATCGAACAAAACTCTCCACTTAGGAAAACGGAAAGCTGGATTTTTGGTATCAATCTTGATATTATATGTTTGTACTAAACAATCTGAATTACAATCTGATGGATTGAATGAGGAATGAGTTGGAGAGGAAATTATTATTATCGATTTCAGTTCATCGAGTCGCGAAATGTGACTAGAAGTCGAAGTCGGACGTAGAAGTCGGACTTATAATTCAATGCAGTAAAATGACGTATGATAGGTTGTTACTTTTTGACGAATAGGCATGGGGTAACCGTAAAAGTGAATGATGTGAATGATTCACATCATCACAAGTATGGTTTATTGCCCGTGGTCCCTTCGCGTAGTCCCTCGAAGGGACCACGGGCAATTTTGTTTACCCGTGGTCCCTGCGAGAAATATAATGCTACCGAATTTAAAATGTATCAGTCGTTCTTCTTTTTTGTTCTTTTTTTTTTCACAATTAAAAACTTTAACAACATACATATATTATAACTAACAAAATACTTATATAAAACGATTTTAATTTTAAGTTTTTTAGTGTAAGTTTATATCAATTCAAATTCAACAGTTCAACAATCACAATAATATTATAAAGAAGAATGTTTGTGTGTGTGTTTGTTACTCTATAATGCTATACTACTGAACCGATTTGGCTGAAATTTTGAATGGAGATAGATTATACCCTGACTTAACACATAGAATACTTAATTCTGGAAAAGTATTCCTATGGGATTAAAATGGATATAGACTTCAAAAAACGAGACAGATGGCGCTGAGTGTTCTTAGGTAAATCACGCTCACATAGAACATTATTACAATAGTTGCATGCATCTGTATGCGTTTGCACTTTAATTCCTGGAAAAATTTACAGTTCCCACGGGATTTTGAAAAACCGAAATCTATAGCTACAGATATAGATAAATTACTATAGCAAACTTCCTTGAAAGTAGGTATAAAGGTTGGAAAAGGGAGTGGGAACGGGAACCAGAAATCCACGATTCTCTCGGGATTTGTGAAAAACCGAAATTCACGCGGGCGAAGCCGTGGGCAGAAGCTAATTTAGCATAAATGTATGTATGTATATTATTATATATTATGTATGGTTAAAAGTCGTTTCATACTCTGATCGCGAGCGATTATTTATTGAGGAGTACTATTCTTCATCTCCGAATAATATATTCATCAGATCTTCACAAAATTTAAATGGGACCTACCTGACAGTACCTACGTTCTTTCAAATAAAAAAAATAATCGGTTCAAATTTGATGGTTATGGAGTGGGTAATATCGCCAAAATGGAGTAGGTAATACGCATCGAATTGAGAACCTTCTCTTTTTTTAAGTCGGTTAAACAGTATTGGTTAAATAAGACTTTTTAAATTCGGCTGCATTATATTTCTCGCAGGGACCACGGGTAAAAAAATTGCCCGTGGTCCCTTCGAGGGACTACGCGAAGGGACCACGGGCAATAAACCGTATTTCATTTTATCTTTATTTACTACAGTACAAAATTTATTTTTATGAGGATATAGTAGATAATGTATAACTTTTTAATGTGAAACTAACTTTATGAAATTGTAGTCTGTTAAAACGTTAAGTAGTGAGTGTATACTGTATGCCTGTTATCGAGATAGATTGTTCAGCTACTATATATAATTAATTTTAGATCTGATTGCATTACATTAATAGGTATACAATTTAAACGATTTTATGATTATAATTATAAATGAAATGAACCTATCACATCACTATTGAATTTAGGTTGACAACATTATTTTACGGAATGACTTAATGAAACATCAGTTTACTGCATCAAATTAAAAGTTGAAATAGGTACATAATATATTGTCAGAGGTATCAGAGCCAGAAGTGATTTTTTATTTTATATTGTGTAAGGTACCAACCTGCTCCAGTGCAGTGCGGCAGGTCTAAGCTTTACAATATCACGATCCAGTTTTAGATTCCTCGCCTAATAGCGTATCTAAATTGCTTCAACTATAGGCAACTTACGTAACCACCGCTCTTCATTGACTAAAGGAATAAACTCGATAGCGCCCTCACGAATACAAACTTGAGCCTTAACTCTATCATTTAGTACGGAAATTTAATTTTAGCAAAACTTTATGTAAGTACGTATGATTTGGCATCTCCATATCTACACTAAATGAAAGATTAACACGCAGTTATCGTTTACTTGAAAAGTTTTAAAAGCCTCTCTAAATATAAGTTTCATGTTAAAAATACTCGATACTCGAGTTGCGTTGATCCGCTTTTGTATGGAGATATCAAATCACGATGTTTACCCGATCATACTAACTTTTAAGATTTGTTTGTTTTCTGCATAAGACGAATTGTTTTAATTTTTTTCCCTAGATGCAAGTAACCGAGTGTAAGTTTTCATGTTAACTGTAACTGTTACATTTACGATGAAAAACATTCGTGAAAATCAGCCCAGTAGTTTAGGCGCTACGGTGAAACACACAGAATTTGGTACAATAATTGGATACAAACATACATACATACATACATACATACACACATACATACATACATACATACATATACATACACATGTAGTCGGGTACAAAAATCACTTGAATCGGCTCCTTTAGATGTTCTTCGTTTATAGGCGTATATACCGTCCATTTTACTCTTTTCGTCTCTACCGTTCAGTTACGGGAAATCAACGGGAAATAAATTACAATTGTCAGCGTAATGAGAGAATCATTGTTTACGATTACGAATTGGCGTATTACGTATGTACGCCTATATTCTTGAATTCTTTCCTTTGAACTCAATACCCAATTCGGTAGTAGGTTGATATTTATGTGAATTATCATTCAATTCACCCATATTCAATGATAAAATTATATTTGGTACCTATATCGTTTGATCCGATAATTGCTTTTCAGTTTATTGTTGTCAGCGTAATAATTTTTTGTACATACCTACATTTTCGAATTGAAATAGGCAGCAATGGTGACTCATCTGCGAGCCGATTCAGGCTTCTCATATTCTCGTGTAGCTCTGAGAAATTCATTACAAGTTAGCTCTTGACTGCGACTCACCTGATGATATAAGTGACACTGCAGTCTAAGATGGAAGCGGGATACATGGAAAAGGTATGGCAAGTTTTATTAAACCCCAATCCGGTTAAATAATGTACGTAGGTATTAGATACCTACTTATTATATTATTGTAACATGATTCAGAAAGAATTTTTAGATTTGCCGTTACACAGAATCCTAGGTACCGTGTAAAAATAACATAAAGCCCAAATTAGACGGTACCCCGTTCATCGTTCATTTTTGTGATGAACGATGCACGATACGATAGTGAACGATGAACGGTCGGTGTTTAGACTGTTCATTTTCGATAACTCATCGATGAAGCCTCGAAAATGAAAGCAAAAATGTCTAAAAATGTACCGTAATGTAATGTAATGTAATGTAATGGCCAAATTAGTTTGGCCCTAATAATTTACAGTTTATACAAAATCAATGAGTTTACATTAGAGAAATTGGCTTGCATACGGCTGTCCGCAAGATAGTGCGAAATAACATAATTTGTTATATTGATTTAGTGTTGACTTGAGTAATTTGAGTAATTGAGTAAATTTTAGCGTTTTGAATAAAAGCCACTGCTGAGTGTCCTGCTAAGTAGTTCGTCTCAGCATAATTTGTTTTCCGAATCGACGGTGGAGTGTTAACTTATCATACTCATATTAAGTACCACAAATTCGCCTACATGAAATACACAAGTCAATTTAAATTTCAATTATTCTAATTTATCCACCGCGTCGCTAACTATATTATTAGGCCTCATAAGAATCACTCAGAGAAACACTTAGAGAGCGATAGTGAGAGCTATGCTCGGAGTTTTTCTACGCAATCTAATCGGATATGAGGGTATCCGCAGAAGAAGCAGAGTCACCGACATAACTAAACGGGTGCCGGAACTGAAGTGGCAATGGGCGGGGTTCTTAGTCTGAAGAACCAATAGACCACGGGGTCACAAGGTGCTAGAATGGCGACCTTGAAAGCATAGAGTTGATAGACCCCCACTAAGTGAACCGACGACATCAACGGCTGGGTACAGGAGCGTAGAGTGTGGAAGTCCCTGAGATCTATGTCCAGCAATGGCATGACAACGACGATTCCCAGCGTTATTTCAATAGCGTTATTCCATGCCTGGTACTTTTTTACCCGACTATGACAAAGCTGACTATGACTACCTATGTATGTATATATTAATGTATGTATGTATCTGATTTTTGTATCAGATTATGTATGTTCCACCATAGTGCATAATCTACTGGGCCGATTTTGATGAATGAAGTATCAATTGATTCGTTGTTATAGTCCGGGTGACATAGGTTACATTTTATATACGAAAAATCGAGAATTGACCGGCTCAAACTAGCATGTTAAGTTACTTTCGGATAGACATAATAGATAGCGCCACTAGCAGCTTGCCCCGCGCTTTCTTCCGTTCGAATTCTCAATTAGTACGCAGTTGAATACACGTTTTTCTGCACACTAAATTAGTAGTCGGGTTTTAGTTTACGAACTTTATCTGTTATTCGAAATTGGCTAACTACAAACGAAGTACAACGAGTGAGATGATGATATCTCCAGAGACAAATCTCTATACACATCACTCTTTATCATATTCTAACCATATGCAGTGCTAGAAAAGAGGTGTCTCCACCTCCTATCTAGGCCTAATTTTATTAGTCCTATAATACACGATTGCACTGACTTAGCAATGTTAACGGAATGGGTTACTGTTCAGTGTGGCTTTGCCGTAGTCGGATAAAAAAGAGGAATCGCCCGAACTTGAACTTGGCTCTTTATACGTAACAATTTTGACTTCTGTCCTAACAATGTTTCCAGCATGGTCACCCTGACGTATTTCCGCGAAGGACTATGCCCCCGAGACTTATTGTATACTTGTATAGGGAACACGTTCAATTGTGAGACAATGTGCATTCATTCGCTCATTGTCATTTATTTTTATCGTATCACATAAATGATGCGCAGAACTATGCACTTTTAATAAAGAGTACTTACGTAGGATTCTGTGACATAGGTATTATCAATGTCACGGTATCATATTTCAAACTTATCAACACTTCTTGATGCCCGCTACTTCATCCGCATGGATTTAGTTTTTTTTTAAAGTCGTGGAAAGCTTTTGATTTTCCGGGATCAAAAGTAGTCTGTATCCCTCTCCAGATAAATGCTACTCGTAGGTAAATATATGTCCGTTACGTCAAGATGAGTTCAGCGGTGGGTTTTTTGAAATTCCCGTGGGAACTGGCTGATTTTCCGCGAGTTATCCCGGAATATAATTTCGTCAAGAAAAAGATCTGTTTAATGGTTGTCATTTCAATTCAATTCAAAATTAATTTATACAAAGTAGGTACACTGTAGCATTGTGTTGTATTTAGCATAAGTAGAGGCAGGTTGCATCCTAGAGACAGACAGGATACCTACTGGAAAAACAAACAGTTTTCGCGTGATTATTAAAAATCAGCCAAGTGCGAGTCGGGCCTCGCTCTTTCATCTATTGGGATTATCTTGGGAGCGAAAGTAATTAGGGGTCTCGCTGATGCGAAACCGCCCACGTCTATATCGGTCCACGCTACGCCTCTGATCCTGAATGCATTAAGTCGACGACCTTGAGTTCTTTTAAGCTACGACCTTCACCCGTAAATGTATAACGGGTATATTAAATGAGTGGCCGCGGGAGGCTGAATGTGGGCGCGGCTGCGGCACGGGAAGATTTGCCTCCCGTTCAATTGCTCAGTATTTTATCTCGTCACACGCGACGCTGACATAGTGTAGACGAGCGTGCGAACTCAACACCTAACCATCTAACACATACAGACAGATTATTTATTATCAGTGCCGTGTATGTGTTGCCAATGTTGAATTATTTATAATTAAAATCAGTTTTCTCGCAATAAGTCTTAAGGTAAGAAAAAGTGTTTTAAAATTTCGTACAGGTATTCGGTACCTCTGTTTACATGGGGAATAAAATAAATAATAATTGAAAATGAATATACTATAAAGCTCGATAAACAAATGCCTAGGCTTATTACGGGACCATTAAAAATCAAATCAGTTGCAATTCTTTTGAAGATAATAAATTATGTAATATAGAACCAGCAATGTTGAAAGATGAAAATTGGTACAGTTGCGAAGAAAAGACGTACCTATCCTCTTAGTTTTTGAGAAATTTAGGGAAACCTTAAATGAGCAATTACCTCTCGACGGCAATCGTAGCCTTCCCACCACTTCCTCGCTCGTTAGTACTTTAGGCACAACCCTCCACAACTCTACCTTCCAACGTTAATTAATTTTATATGGAATTAAAATCGCGCTTGTGTACAAGAGCCCTTACGAGATATTTTGTAAGTGTTTATTTTTCACGTAGATATATATTTTTTTATTAGTTTTTAAGCCACACTATAATATTGATGTCTTATATTGTGTTGACTTTAACTTCTATTCGTGACCTATATTTCCTTTATTTTAGTATCTGCGAATGTATTGTTCTTTAGACTAGAATTCAGTTCGCGTCTCTCCGTTGGAAACAAGAGTGACCTACTTCGGGCATAAGCCCACTTAGGGTCGATTTAGTTTGGACCGGGGACCGGACGGGGCACGTTTAAGGCCTACGTCTCACCGCCGGCGAAGAAGCGACTCGCCTATTAGACTATTTACTCGCTCAACAAACGTACCATAGATAAACAATCCGGTATAAATTAAAAATTTAAAAAACCCCCAACATTCGCCATTTTGTGGTGACGGCCATCTTGATTTGTATAGTGCTATTCTACTAATGAAGCCTTTTCATTTGATACCCATATTGAGGGTGTTGTGATAAAATATGTAATCCGCCATTTTGTAGCGGCGGACATTTTGGACCGATTTTCATCAAACATAGCTAACAACATTCTCGACTCATTCACCTTTCAATAAAAAAAAACCGCATTCAAATAGGTCCACCCGTTTGAGCGCCACAGGGGAACAGACACACACACACACACACGTCAAACTTATAACACCCGTTTTTTTTGCGTCGGGGGTTAAAAAAGATGGATATATTATGTATTATGTATATTAATAGTTGATCGCTGACGGTTTACTGCAGACGAGAACTCGCTCCACTAGTTTGTCGCTGAGCGACAATTGTCGCGAGCTATCGAAGTTAATAGTCGCGTAGAGTGGCCATCGCACTCGCATACTCTATAGCCCAGCGACAAAACTATCGGAAGTACACACTCGCTTCCTGCTGTTCGCCAATTCGTTTCTAGTTTCTAACTCCACTCGCTTCTCGTTCATCGTCACCAGTGGGACAAGTGCCAAAAGCTGCGGCTACTTTACTGTGTTGTGGTGATGTGTCGTTATGACGATAAACGTCCACTGCTGAACATATGGCTCTTGCAAGGATCGCCACAGAACACAATGCTGTTTCGGTGTCCAGCGGCTCTTACTTGATACTATCCATCCGCTTAGTGGGAGGCCTTCCGATTTAGTACTTCCCAGTGCGAACTGCGGCGTCGCCGTTCGGGCACCTTGGGACCTCAACGTCTAGCTCCATAGCGATCTATAGCCCAGCCTATTGCAACTACAGCTTCGCGTCTCGATAACCTACGTCGGTCACTTTTGTGATGATCAACCAATCAGAGCACGCGTCTTAATTCTTCATTTAAAATATATGCCTTTGACCCCCCACTCGATGGGCAGACGATCTCAAGAGAGTCGCTGGTAGCCGCTGGAATCAGGCGGCACAAAATCGTGTGCTGTGGCGATCCTTGCAAGAGACCTATGTCCAGCAGTGGACGTCCATTGGTTGAAACGATCGCCTTCCGTCGAACAGAACACACCACAATAGATATTATGTATATGTGTCTTGAAAGAACTATTTTAGTAAGAAATTGTTTGTAGTAAGTAGTAAATGCTACACCGTTTCGTGTCCGTTCCTAGTCTGGGCGCGACGGCGGTACGGCACGGCTTGTGCACGGTGTAAAATAAATCGGGCTTTAATCTATAGCAGCATTATTTGTCTCAATACAGCTCTGCGAAAGTTTTACCTTCTTGCTGAGAGAATCCTTAATTGATTTCATCTTCAAATGGATTAACAAAATTATTAGGTACTTATGTTAGTTAAAAACAGAAATGTTTCATAGATAGTCTAAGTATACATAATATTATTATCATAAAAGCGTAGACTTGCCGTATGCAACACACATTAAAGATTTACTGCACATTAAAGATTTTTGCAAAATAATAACTGGGGGATGTTAGGGATAAGTATAAGTAATAGAACTTAAAAAAGCTATTTCAGAAATTTTTGTCTATTTGTCTGTTTGTCTGTATGTGTGTGCGCGTATCACGCAAAAACTACTGAATGGATTGAAATGAAACTTGGCATGCTTTAAGTTACTACGGAGTAACATATAGGATACTTTTTATCCCGAAATTCAGCACGTTTCCCTTGGGAGAGAGGATGAAAGTTAAAATGTGTACTTAGCTGTAATTCATTAACCCGTGGTCCAATTTCAATCATTATTTTTTTGTTTTGTTGTTGCCGCTTGTTATAAAATAATAAAGCGTGTAAAAATCGATTAAATTAATCGTGTTTGTTGTTTCATTACTTAAGGTCTAATATACATACGTGAATATTAATACTATATAAGTATTATATATTATTATTAGCCTATTCTTATTATATTATTAATTAATGATGTTTTTACCCGCGAATTCGTCCGCGTGGATTTGGCTTAGTTTGGGAAAACTGTTAGTTTTCATGAGCTAAATAAATAGACGAGATCACTCATAATTGGTTGAAAATAATCATGGTCAATACATATTTGATTTAATAAAGTGTTAATAAAAAAACATAGTTTATAAAATACAAACTTACTACACATACACTTACTATCAGGTGAGATTGCAGTCAAGGGCTCACTTGTAGTTGAATAAAAAAAAATGTGACTTCCATACTAGGAAAAAACCAGCTATAAAATGTGTTTGATTGATGTGTTGATAAATAAATAATTTCTATAAGAAACTCTCAAATTGTATGATTTAATACGAGCGCAATAAAATGCATTCTTTTCGACAACACATTTGTTCATTTTGATTTTATTGGTTTGAAGAAGAAGATGAAATAAACTGCCACCGGCTTTCTACCTACCATGTAGTTATAGTTAGTTATTTTGTCAAACATCGGCTAGCGAGTGTTATTTATAGTTTGCGGGTTTTACATAACTCGGCTTGTCTCTGCGTACGAATGTATGACAAGCTATCAGTTACTTCCATTTTTTCCTCAGACGCAACGTAACAATACAAGCCCATGTATTTAATTTATTTAAAATCTGCCAAGGCGACTTGAATTCTATGTAAGTAAGCAATTTTGTAATGTAATTTGTGCAATCTTCCCGAGTTATAGTAGGTACGTACAATAGTTTTTCGTGTATTAGTTAACTGTTTAGAATTTAGATAGAAGAAGTAAATCTATCTATCTAACTATATTTAAAAATAATGAATTGCTGTTTTTTAGTCGCGCTATAACTCAGAAACGGCTTGTCCGATTCTGACGAAATTTTTTGTGTGTATTTGAGTGGGTCCAGGGATGATCTAGATTTACAATTGAATCCGGTGGCGCTGCAGTCGGGTTGTAAGATTTTTTAAATTTTTATTACGGAGAGATTTTGAAGTTTCTTGTATGTTTAAGTTGGTCCCTAGGGGGTTTAGATTCACAATAATTGGACCCGATAGGTGGCACTGCAATCGTTTTCTAGGTTCAGTGCAGGATGACATCTGCTGGGCCCACTAGTAAAATCCACCACCACCACTATACCCTTTTTGAAGTCCCACTGCTGGCACAGACCTCCTCTCTCATAGGAGAGAGGAATTTAGGGCTTAGACCCGCCACGCTGCTCCAATGCGAGTTGGCGGGCTTTGACGACTATTGTCACATGATAGTGATAATAACCGGGACCGACTGCTTAACGTGCTCTTCGAGGCATAGGGATGAAACACCACCAACTACCAACTCTAGACTGGAACGGAGAATTTCTTGAGAGAAAAACCAAACACCTACCTTGCAATTTTATTTGCCCGACCCGGGAATCGAATCCGGAACCCCGTGATCTACAGTCGAATATGCTAACCACTAGACCAACGAAACACCCAGAGCCAGACATTTAGAAAAAGAAGTATTTTCACTAAACCAACTTCAAAGCTATTGAAAAGTATAAAAAACTAGTTGACCTGCTCTAGTTTCGAAAGTGCGGGCTTTTCTATTCACTAAATGTGGTAGGTATACTTACCTATACATCTTTATAATGAGTTCAAATTAATGATGATGAAACTCGCATTGAAAACTATGAAACCAAAAAAGTAAAGTTGTACTCGCGATTTTATTTGCGAAAAAGATTTTATGAAAATACTAGGTTTTGCCCGCGTGAATTTCGATTTTTCCTAAACCGAGGAAATCGTGTATTTCGCGTTTCCGTTCCCGCTCCCTTTTCCAACCTTTATATTTACTTTGAAGGATGTTTCCTATGGCTTCCTATAGCTGTAGGTGTAGATTCCTATAGTAAATTTCGGTTTTTTTTCAAAATCCAGCACGAACTATGGATTTTTCGAGGACAAAAAGTAGCCTATTCCAGGTTATAAGCTGATTTAGAAGATTTTAAATTTCAACCAAATCGGTTCAGTAGTTCTTGAATGAAAAAGTAACAAACATCCATTCATACATACAAACTTTCGCGTTTAATAATATTAGTAAAAATATCTACCATTATAATATTAACTAGTATGGCGCGTGGGTGCGCGGCCCGCAAGCGGACCGCGAGGATTCGAGTAGTTTTTGTTTGAGCACGTCCCACCTATCTTCAATACCCTCGCCGTGCTCTTCATCCGTCTCCAAAATCTTCGATCATCAGCTCTTTCCGTATTTTTCCATCAATAATTTTTTTTTGTGTAGAAAAATAAATTTCGCCATCTTGTTTTTTTCTGTTCATCAAGTAGACTTTTAGGTCTTGATCATCTTTTTCCCAGAAACCACTCTTCCATCTTTTATGCTTGGTGAGATAGACTCTGACGAAATTTGTATAGCCGCCATCTTGAATCCGCCATTTTGTTTTTTTTTCAGCTCAGTGCCAATTGGATGAGGTTTTGAGTAATTTTTGTTTGAGCACCTCCCATCTATCTAACATACCCTGCCCGGGCTCCTCATCCATCTTCCAAACCCTCAATCATCATGTCTTTCCATATTTTTCTTTGAGAGTTCTCCAAAGAATCGCATCAAAGCCTTGCATAGTTTACAACTTGTAGTCTCTTCAATATTCGCCATACATTTTCTATGGAAAAATAAATTCCGCCATTTTGATTTTTTTTTTCAATTCATCAAGTAGACCTTTGGATCCTCATCATCTTTTGCGAAGAAACCACTCTTCCATCTTTTATACCCTCCGAGATGGAGACCGATGAAATTTGTATGGCGGCCATCTTTTTTTCGCCATTTTGAATTTTTTTTCAGCTAACTGCCAATTGGATGACGTTTCGAGTGACATTTGTTCGAGCACCCCCCACCTATCTTCAATACCTTAAGCGTGCCATTCGCTTGTCTCTGAAATCCTCAATCATCAGCTCTCTTCATATTTTTGTTCCGAATGAATTTTTGTCCTCTATACGATACCATTAGTGAAAAAAAAATTTTTCATACAAAATTTTACAGGAGGGGTGATCAATCAGTGAGTCAGTCAATGAATCAGCACGAGTAGCTATATATATATTAACTAGTAGGGCGCGTGGGTGCGCGGCCCGCAAGCGGACCGCGAGGTTTCGCTTTCGGGTATTTTGGTTTGAGCAGCCTCCACCTATCTCTCCCATATTCCTAATCCTCGATCATTATCACTCTCCATATTTTTTCTCCAAATCATTCTGCTCATCAAGTAGGTAGACCTTTAGGTCTTGATCATATTTTTCCAAGAAACCACTCTTCCATATTTTATACTTGGTGAGATAGATACCAACGTTTGTATAGCCGCCATATTGAATCCGCCATTTTGGTTTTTTTTTTCAGCTCAGTGCCAATTGGATGAGGTTCTGAGTATTTTTTGTTTGAGCAGCCCCCATCTATTTACAATACCCTGCCCGGGCTCATCAAACATCTTCCAAACCCTTAATCATCATATCATCCCATATTTTTCTTTGACATTTCTCCAAAGAACCGCATCAAAGCCTTGCATGGTTCACAACTTGTAATCTCTTCAATATTCGCCATACATTTTCTATGATAAAATAAATTCCGCCATTTTGAATTTTTTTTCTATTCATCAGATAGACCTTCCAATCTTGATCATCTTTTATGAAGAAACTACTCTTCCATCTTTTATACCCTCCGAGATGGACACCGACGAAATTTGTATGGCGGCCATCTTTTTTTCGCCATTTTGAATTTTTTTTCAACTCACTGCCAATTGGATGACGTTTCGAGTGACATTTGCTCGAGCACCCCCCACCTATCTTCAATACCTTAAGCGTGCCCCTCACCCGTCACCGAAATCCTCAATCATCAGCTCTCTCCATATTTTTGTTCTTAATGAATTTTTGGCTTCTGTACGAAACTATTAGTGAAAAAAAAATTTTTCATACAAAATTTTACAGGAGAGGTGATCAATCAGTCAGTGAATCAGCACGAGCAGCTATATATATATTAACTAGTATGGCGCGTGGGTGCGCGGCCCGCAAGCGGACCGCGAGGTTTTGTTTTCAGGTATTTTTTGTTTGAGCAGCCTCCACCTATCTTCCCCCATATTCCTAACCCTCGATCATTATCACTCTCCATATTTTTTCTCCGAATAATTTGTCAGAATGAGAGTTTTTCCATAAAAAAAGATTTTGAAAAGGAACTGTATCAAAGTCTTGCATCAGTTCCTAACTTACATTCTCTTCAATATTCGCCATATATTTTGTATGGAAAAATAAATTTCACCATCTTGTTTTTTTCTGTTCATCAAGTTAACTACGTCTAGATCATCTTTTGCCAAAAAACCACTCTTCCATCTTTTATACTCAGTGAGATAGACACCGACGAAATTTGTATGGCCACTATCTTGAATCCGCCATTTAGGAATTTTTTTCAGCTCACTGCCAATTGGATGAGGTTTTGAGTAATTTTTGTTTGAGCACCTCCCATCTATCTACAATGCCCTGCCCGGGCTCCTCATCCATCTTCCAAACCCTCAATCATCATGTCCTCCCATATTTTTCTTTGAGACTTCTCCAAAGAACGGCATCAAAGCCTTGCATAGTTCACAACTTGTAGTCTCTTCAATATTCGCCATACATTTTCTATGGAAAAATAAATTCCGCCATTTTGATTTTTTTTTCTATTCATCAAGTAGACCTTTGGATCCTCATCATCTTTTGCGAAGAAACCACTTTTCCATCTTTTATACCCTCTGAGTTAGCCGAAGCCGAAATTTGTATGGCGGCCATCTTTTTTTCGCCATTTTGAATTTTTTTTCAACTCACTGCCAATTGGATGACGTTTCGAGTGACATTTGCTCGAGCACCCCCCACCTATCTTCAATACCTTAAGCGTGCCCCTCGCCCGTCTCCGAAATCCTCAATCATAAGCTCTCTCCATATTTTTGTTCTTAATGAATTTTTGTCTTCTGTACGAAACAATTAGTGAAAAAAATATTTTTCATACAAAATTTTACAGGAGAGGTGATCAATCAGTCAGTGAATCAGCACGAGCAGCTATATATATATTAACTAGTACGGCGCGTGCGTGCGCGGCCCGCTAAAGCGGACCGCGTGGACGGACCGAGTAAACAACAGAAACAGGAGTCCGCTTGGATTTATAGCTTTGGTGTGTAACCGTTTTGATTTTTAGTAGGTATAGGTATATTGTATTAAGAATTTAGTCATCATCTTCAGGTCACATCACCCTGGGAGTCATATCACTAAAGAAACTTAGCAACAAAATGAATATCTGAAACAGTGAAATTAGCTTCGGTAGCTCGGAAACTGGCTCACTATAATTCTTTATATTATAAATACGTATAAACTTTTTCGTGTAGGTACGTATTACTTTATAATATAAAAAGTGTAGTGGGCCAGTTTCCAAGCCACCCAGGAGGTATGGCATCAGCTCGTTTTTTTTTACGTGGTTCTCCCATTAACAGACATTTAAAACAGAATTAAAATTTAACTATAAACATATGTACATAGACTGCTAAAATCATAACCGTTACTTTTGGCTTTAACGTAATCGGGTAAAAAATATTCTGCATGCCTGAATAATGAGACCTATTGCAATTTAGCAAAAATATTACAAAAATTTAAATATTTTTGCCACCTTGCTCCACGATACATAAATAAATACTTAAAATAAACATTAAAACAAATATTGTGTCGTTATTAAGCATTAATCCTTAAATAAATATGAAAAACAGCATAATTAAAAAAATATCTACTTACATCTTAGAATAATGACTTACATATTTAAAAATATGTTTTGATATATGAAACAAAAGATCCCTGTGATTCAGATGTGTTATAGTAAAAAACCCTTATATTACTGTAACATCTTAAGTTTCTGACTGGGGGTATTTGTGAAGTAAGAATAAAGTAAGGTATTATGATTGAAAATTTAATGTTTGGTATATTAAGCCATTTAAAATTATTGAAATAAAATAATAATAACACAAAGAAAAGTATAGAAAGTGAACATAATATTGTTTAAGTATATTCTATTACAACGCTATCTACCTACTTATATTACACATTACATAATATTATTTACATATTACTGTTTTTGTCCGATTTTCTTTTGAATTTTAGGTCAGTAGTGATTTATAAACTATATTTTTAGTAAGAGCGTAATTTCTGCTAACTCTTTCTGGCGGCACCAAGACTTGCAAATTGTGACTGTGCCGCACTCTGCCCAAAGCAACGTATAGTTGTCCATGTGAAAAAACATCACTTCTTAGATCTACTCCCACACGATCAAGAGTTTGCCCTTGAGATTTATTGAACGTCATAGCATAAGCCAACTTGACAGGGAATTGCTTGCGTGTCATTTCTACACCGTTTCGCCCTATTTTAAATTTAAAAGTTATGCGAGGTATGACGATGGGCTCACTACTATTTGGGTGATGCGCTAACAGAGTGAATTTTGAGACTTGATCTATAATTAATTTAGTACCATTAACTAAACGGTGTGTGAAACTGATATTTCGAATAAGTATTACGACCGCGCCTACTTTCAGTTTCAAGTCATGATCGGGCACACCGGGTGCTGTGATAGAATTTAAAACATTGCCTTCTAATCGTTCAGCTGAGTTGTCATTCAGGTGGTCAGTAGTGTCGGCACTGTAACAGATAGTCATTGGTCCAGGTATCAATTCAAGTATTTTTTGATTAATATCTCTTATGTTTTCATTAGTTCCCGATAGAATCGCCCTTTTACATATATTTTCTGGGTCACAGACTTCGTACTTTGGATATATAATATAAATTAATTGTTGCAAGCTATTTACGTAATTGATATTTTTTAAAATTAATAAATCTTCTTCAGTTGTTTCAGCTTCACCTTCTCCAATACTCAATACAAAGTTAGCAAAATAGGGGTCTTCTTTTGCACGCTGATTTTCAGTTAACTTGAATTTTTGAACGTAGTGCCAAATTTCAGAATTTTTTATTGAGGCCCGGCATATGTCACGTTCTCCTGCTCCTGTTATCACTGGTGGTATTTGTCTAAAATCACCAGCTAATACTAACACTTTGCCTCCAAAGGGTTTGGTATTGCATTCCATTAGATCTTTGAGACCGCGGTCAATTGTTTCAAGCAGGTACCTGTGAGCCATTGGTGCCTCATCGATAATGATAAGACGTGCTGCTTTGATCAACGCTGCTCTTTGAGAGTTGTTCGAAATTCCCCACACTGCATTACCACCTTCAAAGTCTAACGGAAGCTTAAACATTGAATGTGCTGTGACACCTCCATCGTGATTTAGTGCAGCTATACCCGTGGAAGCCGTACATAGGGCAATATGTCCATTAGAACGAATTTTTGCAGCAATCACGTTAAGCAAGATGGTTTTTCCGGTGCCAGCGGGACCGTCGATGAAAACCGGGTGCGTATCTTCACAATCATCTTCAGTAAGTAATATGACTGTGTTATAAATAGCCCGTTGCTGCGAATTTAATTTGGACTCCCATTCATTTAATATGG
Source organism: Melanargia galathea (assembly GCA_920104075.1). Classification (NCBI taxonomy): domain Eukaryota; kingdom Metazoa; phylum Arthropoda; class Insecta; order Lepidoptera; family Nymphalidae; genus Melanargia; species Melanargia galathea. Next base: position 1,726,855 of record OV049860.1, read on the forward strand.
CAGTCGCCTCATCATTCCATCTTCCAGTTTCTCTGTCAAGCTCGGTTATGCTGTGTCTTATGTCTGGCAAACCGAAATCTGACAGCGAGCGACCATGAGCACGTAACATTTGTTCAATGTCTCTAAGGCCGTGGTCGTAAGCGGCTTCTATTTCAGATTCACATCCTCTGTGATAATCATCGCACAAATGATCACGGTATTTATCCCATAACAGAAGGGCTGGGGCACCGTCCATGATAAGTGCGAAGAAAAGCTGACGTAAACCTTTGCCGGTCTTGAAGCCGGCTGCCTCTTCTATTGCCGATTCATACTCCTGGTTATCGTTCAGAATACCACGTTCGAACGCTGCTTTTTGAAAAGTGTCGTAAATTATATTGTTGACAGTTCGCAGTTCGTCGTAGCTCCGGCACGGATAACGCATGAGTAACATTCGCAGAAAATAAAGTTCACCGAGTGTAGGAGATATAAAGACAATTCGAGCCACGATTTCGCCTCGTACTCTTTTTGTAATAAAATATTTTCCAGATTCATGAGCCAACACTTTTACAGTTGGATTAGGCCGGACCTGAGTTTCGACATTGTACCTTTCATAAAACATTATGTAAGTACATTCATCCAACTCAGGATCTGGAGGCCTCGTCATGTAAATTTTCAATTTGGACATGTAATTTTCTGATGCTTGCGCCTCGGTTCCGGTACGGAAAACAATCGCGTCTCCGTCGGGTAAATGTACCGGTAGTGCAACAACAGTTGGGTATCTGCAGCTGATGTCAAACTCCAATAGACGCCACATTGCATCTGAGGCGCTCACATATCGATATTGAGCGTAGTGTTCTATTTCGTCGAATACTTCTGTCACCCCCGCTTTTGCGTGATCGGGACCTTTGTGCAGATACTTGTAAAGGTATTTAACCACTTTGGAGGTGGATGCAATTTCCAAATTGCAATGACACTCCATCATCAATAGTATCGCCGGGTTGTACGGCACAATCCACCTGTTAGTGACTGAAGTTTGATTTCGTTCACGAATTGCCGGCTGTTCGCCAGCTGGACGTTTGTAGTGTACTGAGCCTCGTTCATCCGTGTACGTCACTTCAGTGTAACTTTTAGGGAATTTTTTCGAACATTTCCCAGCAGCTTGATCGTAGCAGGGTGACCTTTCTGTTCCACATGGGCCGTGCACCATGTGTTGCAAAACCAGTTGTCTCAGTCGTCCCTGTTCCGGTGGAGGTATAGTTGCTTGAATAAATTTATCAATATCCATACTATCGATGGGCCCTCCTCCTTCTACACGGAACGTAATGTGTGCGTGAGGTAAACCCCTTTTCTGGAATTCTATAACATGTAGAATTGACACAATGGTACCAAAGAAGTCTTTTGATCTGATTTTTTTCAACAGTATTGACAACTTTAGTTGAAATACTCTCACACACAAATCAGGGCGATCTGTTGACTGTTGACCGGGATATAAACTGTTGGTTATTTCTGGCCATTTCGGGTTACATGTAACAGTGAGGAAAAAGCTTGGTTTTCCCAACCGTGCAACAATGGCCATAGCATCATGGTACTTGATCTGCATATAACGTGGGCTATTCGTAAGACTCGCCGGTAAATATACTTTACCGGGTCGTATGCCTTCACCTGCGATCGTTTCGTCGATTTCACGTCGGGTTGCAATTCTTAGTTCGCTTTGAATACCTTTGAAATATTGTAGACGCTCTTCTTCGGTCCGGCACCACATGTCAACAAAGTATTCTTGCGAAAGGCGTCGTAAGATCGCAAACCGCTCTTCAGATAAGAGTTGACAACGATAGTATTTTACTTGGCTTAGTTTATTGCCAGCTTTATCTTTAATATCAATGGAATATCTTTCAGGAGCTCTAGGAAACAGTAAAGGATACTGAAACGCTTCATATGCGGGATGTAAGTAGTGTACTGTGTGTGGTTTTGCTTCACCAATTTTCCATATTACTACTGCTCGCGGGTGATGTTCGTTTGAAGTTTCAATCAAACCTGCAAGCTCATTCGACACCGGTCTATCTCCTAATATCGGTCCATGAGTACGTCGACTTGTGTTTTGAAAAATTAATCGAGCTTCTGAACTTGGGTGATTATTTAATAAGTGTAAATCTTTTATCAAGGGATTATTATTTTTTAAGTACACGTAAATCTCCTTGATAAGATTGGGGCACAAATTTTGTTGATTTCCTAATCTTTGATGCTCTTCTCCGTCGTGTATATATAATGCTGTATTATTTGTGCTACCACTATAAGCCAAATCAAAGACGCGATGGTAAATACGCCCTTGAACTTTCACTAAGTTAGGACCGTGACCCGCAGGTCTTTGAAAGCCGTGAGTTGTACCTAGCGCTGAAAAACTGAACAGATTATTATATGCTCTAGCGTTTTTTAAAAAATTTTGGTTTGCGTAAAACTCGGCATCTAGTGGTCCGAGTGGGTCAACGTTATATTTGCCCTGTCCACAGCACCACTTTGTGCGAGACTTTTCTTCATCAAAAAGTCTTGCACTGCAGTAAATACATTTATAAGTTTCTTCACACATAAGAGAATATTTTAAATGAATCGGTTTAATTTTATCTAAATCGTTACCTTTCAGTGCACCCGTTAAACCCAGCCCACGTATTTCTAAAGGAATATTTCTGATTCGACGTATTTCATCTCGATGTGTTTTAGAATATTTACTAACACATTCACGATGAGTTTGAGGATGCAAGCTTTGATATCTTAACGCAGCCTGTCGAGTTACTTCAGGATGCGCAGCGTTATATACTTGTACGGCCTCTCGGTGCACGTCGGGGTGTGCAGCAGTATACCGTTGGACAGCTTCTCTGTGCACTTCGGGGTGTGCGGCTGTATATCGATGTACTGCCTCTTGGTTCACTTCGGGATGTGCAGCTGTATACCGATGCACGGCTTTCCTGTGAGATTGTGGCTTATGTTTTTGGTAACGCAAAACAGCCTCCAAATGCTTACGTTTTTTTTCAGCTACAGTTACTTGCTTTTTTGGCCTACCACGTGAACGTTTACAGTTTTGTTGATACATATCGTTTCTATTAGTTTTATTTTGTAATCGTTCTGTTACGTGTAGGTTATCAACAGGCAATTGCTCTAATACGACTTTACATGGACTAAGGCTATAGTTTATCCTACTAAGCTGCGAGTCTGTAAAAGTTGGAGATGCAAATTCATTTATCAGTATTTGCCCATCGCTTGCCAAAGAACGTTCTTCGTTAACCATGGTGATTAATGAGACATTGCCAGAACTATTACTATTAACATTTAAACAATAGGGTTGCGACTGCGTGAAAGTAGGAGATATTATACTTTCATTTATCAGTATATGCTTACTAATTGGCAAAGAACATTCTGTATTACTAATAGTCATTAATGATTCATTGCTTAAAGTATTACTATTCAGATGTAAACTATAGGACTGTGACTCCGTAAACGTTGGAGATTCAGCCCTATAGATTTGCCCACTGCTGGGCAAATGGATATCGTTATAATTACTATTTTGTGAAGGGACCTGATTTACGTTCTTTTCGATGAAAACATCAAAATGACCGCTCGTGAGGTGCCCTGTAAAACCGATCATTTTTTCTATAGGTCCGGTGCCGAATGTTTGCGCATAAACACCATCTATATACAGTTTAAACATATAATCTTTATATATTTCGCCTGCCATCGACAATTCTGTGGTAGTGCCGTAAATTCCGTTTTGCATCATTTCATTGCAATATTCTTCAGCTGACACATACGGGCTTTCGTCACGACGCATTGTAAACATGCCATATCGATCCCAGTTCGATACAATCCCTCCAACTATACGCGATCGTATTTCCTGAGATCGGTTTATATGACCGTATATATGAAAAGACAGAGCTGAAAACATGCAGTTCCCGTCACCGGGAATATTATATAAGAGAACTTCTCGAGTAGGTGCATCGAGATTAGCAGTTTCCTTGACTTGCACGGTGCGAAGAAAAGACGCCATAATTCTATCTCAGTAATAAAATTTTGTCACTTACCAGGAAATCGGCTAAACACTTAACTTAACAATAGTAACTTAACTTTAATACTAATTACTAAGACTAATTTAATAGATTAATACAGTCTGAAATATGTAATTAAATATTAATATATATTTTAAGATTGAAAATCTTTAAAAATATGTTGAGAACAATTAAATCACTCTACGCAGAAGGAATGCAACGTAGAAAGAAAGGTAAAACATATTTTTTTTTACCGCCTTTTGTTTTGTTTTTTTTTTTTCAGTCTACGGATTTAAAAAAAAAACATCAGCCAAACTCCTCTAAAAAGTTTGACATAATATTAATAAGAATTAAAAACTATATATATAACTAAGTAATGTTATTTTTTATAAGAACTACATTTATCTTGTTCTATTATTATTAAAACAAAATGATTTCCGAAATCATCTTGACACTTTTTGCTCTCTGAATAATTATCATAAATTGTCGCTTTAGTACTTAATCCGTACAAAGTAAAAAATACAGTAAAAACCTTATTTTTCGTGGTCTATGATAAAAACTTCTTACAGCTTTGCACTGCTAAAAAGTACAGGTAGAAAACCACAGATTAAAATCATAAATAAATTATTGAATCTATTTTTATTTTTTGAATTGAGTAGTATGGGTATATACAGTAGACATGGGTAACATTGATAAGTAGGTACCGGAGATGTGAAATTAGGTGTTCCTAGAGGTGACTTACTACCTCGTTGGTCTAGGGGTATTATATTCGACTGCAGATCACGAGGTCCCGGATTCAATTCCCGGGTCGGGCAAATTATTGTAGGGTTTTTTATCAAGAAATTCTCAGTGTCAGCCCGGAGTTGATAGTTGGCGGTGTTTCACCCCCGTGCCTCGGAGAGCACGTTAAGCAGTCGTTCCCGGTTATTATCAATATCATGTGACAATATTCGTTACAGCCCGCCAACCCACATTAGAGAAGCGTGGCGGCTCTAAGCTCTAAATCCCTCTCCTATGAGAGAAGAGACATTTGCACAGCCGTGGGTCGTAAAAAAGCTGTACCTGTGATGGTGGTGGTGAAGAGTTGACTAAACAATTTAAAATACAAACCAAATGATAAAAAGTTGTTGATGCTTTTTAAACCCGATTTTTATCCAAAACAGACAGTACAGTACAGTTTTCAGTACAGTACAGACAGTACAGTATAGACCTCTGAGTTGTATGAGCGCTCATACAATTTAGAGGCCTAGCTTCATTAGCACCTTACCTTTTAAGACAAACTAATGAAAAACAGATTGTACTTATACTTCTGGAGTACGGAACCCTCGGTGCGCGAGTCTGACTCGCACTTGACCGGTTTATTTTCTGTTCATCAAGTAGAATTTAGGTCTTGATCATATTTTGCCAAGAAACCACTCTTCCATCTTTTATGCTTAGTGAGATAGAGGCTGACGGTATGGCCGCCATTTTGAATCTGCCATTTTGTTTTTTTTTCAGCTCAGTGCCAATTGGATGAGGTTTTGAGTAATTTTTGTTTGAGCACCTCCCATCTATCTACAATACCCTGCCCGGGCTCCTCATCCATCTTCCAAACCCTCAATCATCATGTCTTCCCATATTTTTCTTTGAGAGTTCTCCAAAGAACCGCATCAAAGCCTTGCATAGTTTACAACTTGTAGTCTCTTCAATATTCGCCATACATTTTCTATGGAAAAATAAATTCCGCCATTTTGAATTTTTTTTCTATTCATCGAGTAGACCTTTGGATTTTGATCATCTTTTGCGAAGAAACCACTCTTCCATCTTTTATACCCTCCGAGATGGAGACCGACGAAAGTTGTATGGCGGCCATCTTTTTTTCGCCATTTTGAATTTTTTTTCAGCTCACTGCCAATTGGATGATGTTTCGAGTGACATTTGCTCGAGCACCCCCCACCTATCTTCAATACCTTAAGCGTGCCATTCGCTCGTCTCTGAAATCCTCAATCATCAGCTCTCTCCATATTTTTGTTCCGAATGAATTTTTGTCGTCTATACGAAACCATTAGTGAAAAAAAAATTTTTCATACAAAATTTTACAGGAGGGGTGATCAATCAGTGAGTCAGTCAATGAATCAGCACGAGCAGCTATATATATATTAACTAGTATGGCGCGTGGGTGCGCGGCCCGCAAGCGGACCGCGAGGATTCGAGTAGTTTTTGTTTGAGCACGTCCCACCTATCTTCAATACCCTCGCCGTGCTCTTCATCCGTCTCCAAAATCTTCGATCATCAGCTCTTTCCGTATTTTTCCATCAATAATTTTTTTTTGTGTAGAAAAATAAATTCCGCCATCTTGTTTTTTTCTGTTCATCAAGTAGACTTTTAGGTCTTGATCATCTTTTTCCCAGAAACCACTCTTCCATCTTTTATGCTTGGTGAGATAGACTCTGACGAAATTTGTATAGCCGCCATCTTGAATCCGCCATTTTGTTTTTTTTTCAGCTCAGTGCCAATTGGATGAGGTTTTGAGTAATTTTTGTTTGAGCACCTCCCATCTATCTAACATACCCTGCCCGGGCTCCTCATCCATCTTCCAAACCCTCAATCATCATGTCTTTCCATATTTTTCTTTGAGAGTTCTCCAAAGAATCGCATCAAAGCCTTGCATAGTTTACAACTTGTAGTCTCTTCAATATTCGCCATACATTTTCTATGGAAAAATAAATTCCGCCATTTTGATTTTTTTTTCAATTCATCAAGTAGACCTTTGGATCTTCATCATCTTTTGCGAAGAAACCACTCTTCCATCTTTTATACCCTCCGAGATGGAGACCGATGAAATTTGTATGGCGGCCATCTTTTTTTCGCCATTTTGAATTTTTTTTCAGCTAACTGCCAATTGGATGACGTTTCGAGTGACATTTGTTCGAGCACCCCCCACCTATCTTCAATACCTTAAGCGTGCTGCTCACCTGTATCCGAAATCCTCAATCATCAGCTCTCTCCATATTTTTGTTCCGAATGAATTTTTGTCCTCTATACGAAACCATTAGTGAAAAAAAAAATTTTCATACAAAATTTTACAGGAGGGGTGATCAATCAGTGAGTCAGTCAATGAATCAGCACGAGCAGCTATATATATATTAACTAGTATGGCGCGTGGGTGCGCGGCCCGCTAAAGCGGACCGCGAGGTTTTGTTTTCGGGTGTTTTATTGTTTGAGCAGCCTCCACCTATCTTCATCCCTCTTCCAAACCCTCGATTAGGACTTATTTTTCAGCTCACTGCCAATTGGATGAGGTTTCGAGTAACTTTTGTTTGAGCACCTCCTACCTATCGTCAACACCCTAGCCGTGCTCTTTACCCGTCTCCAAAATCCTCAATCATCAGCTTTCTCCATAAGTATTTTTCCTCCGCATGAATTTTTACTAAAAAAAGAAATTTCACTAAAAAAATTTTTGTGTGAAAACATAAATTTCGCCATCTTGTTTTTTTTTCTGTTCATCTAGTAGATTTTTAGTTCTTGATCATATTTTTCTTAGAAACCACTCTTCCATCTTTTATACTTGGTGAGATAGACACCGACAAAATTTGTATAGCCGCCATCTTGAATCCGCAATTTTGTTTTTTTTTTTTCAACTCAGTGCCAATTGGATGAGATTCTGAGTAATTTTTGTTTGAGCAACTCCCACCTATCTACAATACCCTGCCCGGGCTCCTCAACCATCTTCCAAACCCTCAGTCATCATATTTTTGAATATTTTTCTTTGAGACATCCCCAAAGAACCGCATCAAAGCCTTGCATAGTTCACAACTTGTAGTCTCTTCAATATTCGCCATACATTTTCTATGGAAAAATAAAGTCCGCCATTTTGAATTTTTTTTGTATTCATCGAGTAGATCTTTGGATCCTGATCATGTTTTGCTAAGAAACAACTCTTCCATCTTTTATACCCTTCGAGATGGACACCGACGAAATTTGTATGGCGGCCATCTTTTTTTCGCCATTTTGAATTTTTTTTCGGCTCCCTGCCAATTGGATGACGTTTCGAGTGACATTTGTTCGAGCACCCCCCACCTATCTTCAATACCTTAAGCGTGCTCTTCAACCGTCTCCGAAATCCTCAATCATCAGCTCTCTCCATATTTTTCCTCTTAATGAATTTTTGTCCTCTATACGAAACCATTTGTGAAAAAAAAATTTTTCATACAAAATTTTACAGGAGAGGCGATGAATGAGTCAGTGAATCAGAACGAACAGCTATATATATATTAACTAGTAGGGCGCTTGGCTGCGCGGCCCGCTAAAGCGGACCGCGGGGATTTCAGTATTATTTTTGTTTTAGCAGCCTCCACCTTCTTCTATCATTTTCAGCATCTTTAACCCTGGCCGTGCTCCTCATCCATCTTCCAAACCCTCGATCATCATCACTCTCCAATTTTTTTTCTCCGAATCATTTTCCAGAAGGAGAGTTCTTATATCTTATTAAAACAAAGTCTTGTATAGTTTCCCAACTTATAGTCTCTTCAATATTCGCCATTGTATATTTTGTGTGAAAAAAATAAATTTTGCCATCTTGATTTTTTTCTGTTCATCAAATTGTAGATCTTTAGTTCTTGATCATCTTTTGCCAAGAAATTACTCTTCCATCTTTTATACTTGGTGAGATAGACACCGACGAAATTTGTATAGCCGCCATCTTGAATCCGCCATTTTGTTTTTTTTTCAGCTCAGTGCCAATTGGATGAGGTTTTGAGTAATTTTTGTTTGAGCACCTCCCATCTATCTGCGATACCCTGCCCGGGCTCCTCAACCATCTTCCAAACCCTCAATCATCATGTCTTCCCATATTTTTCATTGAGAGTTCTCCAAAGAACCGCATCAAAGCCTTGCATAGTTTACAACTTGTAGTCTCTTCAATATTCGTCATACATTTTCTATGGAAAAATAAATTCCACCATTTTGAATTTTTTTTCTATTCATCGGGTAGACCTTTGGATTCTGATCATCTTTTGCGAAGAAACCACTCTTCCATCTTTTATACCCTCCGAGATGGACACCGACGAAATTTGTATGGCGGCCATCTTTTTTTCGCCATTTTGAATTTTTTTTCAGCTCACTGCCAATTGGATGACGTTTCGAGTGACATTTGTTCGAGCACCCTCCACCTATCTTCAATATCTTAAGCGTGCTCTTCACAAGTCTTCGAAATCCTCAATCATCAGCTCTCTCCATATTTTTGTTCCGAATGAATTTTTGTCCTCTATATGAAACCATTTGTGAAAAAAAAAAATTTCATACAAAATTTTACAGGAGGGGTGATCAATCAGTGAGTCAGTCAATGAATCAGCACGAGCAGCTATATATATATTAACTAGTAGGGCGCGTGGGTGCGCGGCCCGCAAGCGGACCGCGAGGTTTCGCTTTCGGGTATTTTGGTTTGAGCAGCCTCCACCTATCTCTCCCCTATTCCTAATCCTCGATCATTATCACTCTCCATATTTTTTCTTCGAATCATTCTGCTCTTCAAGTAGATCTTTAGTATTGATCATCTTTTGCCACGAAACCACTCTTACATCTTGTATACTTGGTAAGATAGACACCGACGAAATTTGTATAGCCGCCATCTTGAATCCGCCATTTTTTATTATTTTTTTCAGCTCAGTGCCAATTGGATGAGGTTTTGAGTAATTTTTGTTTGAGCACCTCCCATCTATCTGCCATACCTTGCCCAGGCTCCTCAACCATCTTCCAAACCCTCAATCATCATGTCTTCCCATATTCTTCATTGAGAGTTCTCCAAAGAACCGCATCAAAGCCTTGCATAGTTTACAACTTGTAGTCTCTTCAATATTCGCCATACATTTTCTATGGAAAAATAAATTCCGCCATTTTGAATTTTTTTTCTATTCATCGGGTAGATCTTTGGATCCTGATCATCTTTTGCGAAGAAACCACTCTTCCATCTTTTATACCCTCCGAGATGGACACCGACGAAATTTGTATGGCGGCCATCTTTTTTTTCGCCATTTTGAATTTTTTTTCAGCTCACTGCCAATTGGGTGACGTTTCGAGTGACATTTGCTCGAGCACCCCCCACCTATCTTCAATACCTTAAGCGTGCCATTCGCTCGTCTCTGAAATCCTCAATCATCAGCTCTCTCCATATTTTTGTTCTGAATGAATTTTCATCCTCTATACGAAACCATTTATGAAAAAAAAAAATTTCATACAAAATTTTACAGGAGGGGTGATCAATCAGTGAGTCAGTCAATGAATCAGCACGAGCAGCTATATATATATTAATAGCGAGGTCTAGTAACGAGGGACATATTATAAAGCATATTTTGTATGAGGACTAAATTAAAAACGAGCTCTCATTTCAGTTCCATCCATTTGCCTAATGGACTTATATGGCGCAAGAGACCTCGTGCGACTTTCATCACACTAAAAGCAACAAACGAAACATGCCTCCGAGCTAGTGGAATTTAATATAATGTTTTTTACGAACTATATTATACCACCCAGGAAAATTTTGTTGTGCTCATACGATCATTTACTGGGTATACTGTATACACCAGGGATTATACCCCCCTGGGTACCTACTTGCAAGGTGTCCAATTGCAATTTTATATTCATTTAAGCAAATTCAAATCTGTGAGTACAATTCGAGCTTGCTCGTCGAGCATGTATCTTCGTGGAAGTTGAGCTTTATGGATATCACGACATTATCAACATTTTAAATAAATTACACCATTTTAATTAATAACGAATTAATCATTCCGTGACTAGTTAGCTGTTATCCATATAGTACATGAATATACCTATTATTATGTATCGATTTAAGAAAAATAGACGTATTTAATTAAGTCCTAACTTTTCGTTTGTCAAGAACACATACACGCAAAAACAAAATGTTATCGTCAACCATTGGTACCGGTTTGTCTATTTTGTGTTCCGTAGTCCTAATAATAGTGTGGTGCATGAATCCAAAGTGGCGTTCAATTCACAATTTTATAAATACTCACCAAATTTTGTTTGGGACTATACATCTGTGCATATCTAACAATATTGTGGACTTACTGCGAGAGAAATTTGAATTTTTGAACAGACATATATTCGTGTTGTCGATGTGCTGGTCCCTGTGTGCGACGGTTCTGGCCTACACGAAACTCGTGTTAGTCATCCCGGGCAAAATCAGCTACGAAAAACGAAAATCCATGGCATTCAGCTACGGCACCTTCATAATATTGGAAATCGTCTATCACTTCATCGTCCCGTGGGTTTATAACTTAGACGAGGATTTTGCGATCTTCATTCCGTTTACAATTTGTATTAGCTTGTTGATGACCCTAAACCTATTTTTAGTGCTCAGAGTCGTTTGCGCAGTACTGTCCTGTTGCAAGAAAAAAATATCCCGTACAGGAGGGATGCGCATTATAGCAGCGGTGGGAATCGCAGTCCTCTGTGATATGTATGTAGTGACACTCTTACTGAGCATCCTCTTAGACTATTTTTTTGACATAGGATTCGAGTTCTTTTCAATTGCATTTGACTATAGACTCATCGTGCACACACTTGTTGTACTCTTTAACAAATCATCTATGGATTATTGGAAGAAGGCGTACAGGAACAGAAAGCGACGTGCATTGAATCGAATGATCTAAATTTACATTGGGTACGATTAGAATTCGAGCATTTATACTTAATCTGTAAATAGGTAACGCTCATATACTTAGATAATTTATAGAATATTTCTTAGTAACTTAGTAAAGTATTTAATAATAATTTAATAATTACTACTAATATAAAAACCAAAAAGTGTAATTAAACTTTTGTAATAAATCATATTTTATTAGTTATACCTTAATATTAATATGCGATGATCCTTGTATCGATAGGAGTTTAAGCCAAATTAAGGCGCCATCTCACCTCGTCATTTTAAAGTGACGGACACAAGTATTCAGTATTTTAAGCCATTTTATTCAACAGGATAACCTAAGTCAAGACTCTAGTTTCTACCATCGCGCCGGTTCGGAAATCAGAGTCTGCTGAGATGATTCAAAAATAAACTAAACAGTTGCTCTTTTCAAAACACTACGTATTAATATGTATCAATTTATTGGTACCTATCAATCTTGTGGGCAGCTGAATGCAAATCATGCTTTCTTGCAAACTTTGTCAACAACTTACTATGTATTCAATATATTTTGAAAATTTTAATCTATTAGTGTAGCTAGTTTATGAGGTTAGCTAGTTAATCGATTGTGTATCACCTCCTTGGCTTTAAATATCTATTTATCTTTTTCTTTTTCAAAATGGTACCTAAGCAGTATTTTCCTGCCTTAACGAAGTGCACTGGCGACTTTCACTTCTATCAATCATATAAAATACTAGCTGATCCCCGCAACTTCGTTCGCGTAGATATAGGTTTTTATATCGGATCGGATCGGATCCCATAATTATTTTATGTATCTAAATGTAAAATGTAAATAACATTGAAAGTTCCATTAAAATCGATCCAGCCGTCTCGGAGATTAGCTGGAACAAATAGACAGATCGACAAACATAAATTTAAATGCACACCAGTTTAAAATAAGCCGTACGTTCAAAGATCCGGGTCCCAAGTTATTTGAACCCAATACTGAGGGTTGTAATGTCTGTCATTTCTGAACTAAAAAACCTATGACCTTGAAATATTTACGGAAAAATAAATATAGTACTACCTTTCTAACAAAAAAAGAATGAGTGAAATCGAACAACGGGTTCATGAATTACAGCTAAATACACGTTTTAACTTTCATCCCCTCTCCCAAGGGAACCGTGCTTAATTTCGGGATAAAAAGTATCCTATGTCCTACCTCGGAGTATAAACTCAAATCGTACCAAGTTTCATTCGAATCCATTCAGTAGTTTCGGCGTGATGCGCGGCCAAGATACAGACAGACAGACAGACAGACAGACAGACAGACAGACAGACAAAAATGAAAAAAATTGCAGTTTTGGCTTCAGTATCGATTATAGAGTGCCCTCCAATAAAAAATTTCAAAATATCTTCAATGTACAGAATTGGATCTGTTACAGTTACTTTTTATAGCTTTCAAAAGTCAGTAGATTAATAATTAACAAGCTAAGCTCCAGCTAAACTATACAAATGTACGACAGTTCCTATGTCACAGGAATATCTTTCAATACTCGTATATCATGTATCCAGGTTAGCACGGATAGTATAATTCCTCAATACAGAATAGAAGCGTACTAGTGCAAACCAATCGGTATTCAGATTATATTCACTAACTCTTGAATGCGCTGTTCTGAAGTGGCCATTATAACCAGCATCAGTCAAAAAATATAAATTAAGTATAGGTATTACTGTAATTAATTTATATTATACAACTCATTGTATAGGAACTTTCTAAAAAGTGCAATACGTTTTAATTTCTGGTGATTTTTGAAATAACATGTAAAACGGTCAATACAAACTTAATGCAATTTACTAACATAATCTATATACTTACACTAGTAGGGCGCTTGGCTGCGCGGCCCGCTAAAGCGGACCGCGGGGATTTCAGTATTATTTTTGTTTTAGCACCTTCTTCTATCATTTTCAGCATCTTTAACCCTGGCCGTGCTCCTCATCTATCTTCCAAACCCTCGATCATCATCACTCCAAATTTTTTTCTCCGAATCATTTGCCAGAAGGAGAGTTCTTCCATAAAAACAAATTTTGAAAAGGAACCGTATCAAAGTCTTGTATAGTTTCCCAACTTATAGTCTCTTCAATATTCGCCATATATTTTGTGTGAAAAAAATAAATTTTGCCATCTTGATTTTTTTCTGTTCATCAAATTGTAGATCTTTAGTTCTTGATCATCTTTTGCCAAGAAACCACTATTCCATCTTTTATACTTGGTGAGATAGACACCGACGAAATTTGTATAGCCGCCATCTTGAATCCGCCATTTTGGACTTTCTTTCAGCTCACTGCCAATTGGATGATGTTTCGAGTAATTTTTGTTTGAGCACCTCCTACCTATCTTCAATACCCTGCCCGGGCTCCTCAACCAACTTCCAAACCCTCAATCATCATGTCTTCCCATATTTTTCTTTGAGAGTTCTCCAAAAAACCGCATTAAAGCCTTGCATAGTTCACAACTTGTAGTCTCTTCAATATTCGCCATACATTTTCTATGGAAAAATAAATTCCGCCATTTTGAATTTTTTTTCAATTCATCAAGTAGACCTTTGGATCCTCATCATCTTTTGCGAAGAAACCACTCTTCCATCTTTTATACCCTCCGAGATGGAGACCGACGAAATTTGTATGGCGGCCATCTTTTTTTCGCCATTTTGAATTTTTTTTCAGCGGACTGCCAATCGGATGACGTTTCGAGTGACATTTGCTCGAGCACCCCCCACCTATCTTCAATACCTTAAGCGTGCCCGTCGCTCGTCTATGAAATCCTCAATCATCAGCTCTCTCCATATTTTTGTTCCGAATGAATTTTTGTCCTTTATACGAAACCATTAGTAAAAAAAAAATTTTTCATACAAAATTTTACAGGAGGGGTGATCAATCAGTGAGTCAGTCAATGAATCAGCACGAGCAGCTATATATATATTAATAAGATCAGTAGGATAAATTTAATGTATGTTTGTATGTTATGTTGTGTTGTACCTACGGTATGTTTCTGTATTTTTTATTCATCTACAAGTAAGCCCTTGATTGCGATCTCAGCTGATGGTAAGTGACCATGCAGTCTAGGAGAATTAGGCAAACCTGGAAGAGGTTGGCAGTTTTTATTTTAATCATACCGCTGTATGTTTCTACGCGGCATGAGCGCCACAGTTGAAGCCTCCAGACCAGACCAGACCAGAGACCAATTTAGGGAGGCACCGTAACGCGTTTCTTGCTGATTCTACTAAGGAACGGCATTCCGAACCAGTGGTAAATTCAATTGACCATTCAAAAGTACTTGTAAAAGTTTATTTGAATAAAAACTTTTCTATTCTATTCTAACGAGTGAACCGATTTGAATGCGATTTTTTTTATTCTGCAGATACAGCGTGAAGTTTGAACAGTAGAAGAGCAGGCGGCAGCCCTGGGAATGGACGAGAAGGGCGAGACTGTGCACCTGCGTCCCGTCAACGACTGCGCCGAGAGCTCTTCGCCTATACCGGCCAAGTACATGATTGTTTTAATGCTGTACAAACTTCGCTTTAATTAGATTATCTTCGTTTGCAACTTTGTAACAATGTAAGGGAACCTGACGGGTCTTCCTAAGCCTAAGATGAGGTGAAGATGATAATCTTGAAGTATGTACAGCTGACATGCAGTCAGTGTACAATTTACAATTGTAGTACGGCCGCAGAAAGTTCCATTTCGAGTGATCAGATCAGACGTATTTTATTACTGAACTGTTTAAAGATGGCTGGTACTTGTTCCATCATCCAGCGACTCGAGTTTGATGTAGAAGATAGAGGTTATATTATAGTAGGTATTTGCAGACGAAAAATGTAATATAATATTTGAGGCTGTTGCTGAAATACATTTTTTTAAAATTTGGTTTATGAATTCAACAAGTAGGTTCTAGGCTGGTCAAACCCTAATTTTCTCGTATGCGCAGTCCATTAGAACTGCACATAGACCACGCAGTTTGTCGACAGTTGCGATGGAGTTGTGTCAACTGCACTTTAACCACAATTTTGCAAATGGCTAACCCAAAAGCAGATTGTCTACATAAACCCTTATCTCTGATGGAATTCGGTGGCGCTGAACAGCGATCCTTTGGTTTGGGTTACACAGCTGTACTCGAAGAACCGATGGACGTTGAGTGGCAACCTCGTAACAGCAAACGAAGGGTGGGAAGAGCACCACTAGATGGACGGACGATCTCAAGCGAATCGCTGGCAGCCGCTGGAAATAAGTGGCGCAAGATCATGTTCTGTAGCGATCTTTGCAAGAGACCTATGTCCAGCCGTGGACGTCTATTGATTGAAACGACGACACAGCTGTCGCTATCAACATAATGACAATAGTAATTGCAAGGGTGCGATTTGAATGTTCTCTAATTCTCTATACATCAATCCAGAGCGATAGAGATAGGTGTTGAGGCTTCAAAACTAATTTTTCAAAACCCCTTCTTTTGTTCCTAGGGAGGATTCGGACGAAGACTACGACCCCCACTTACACCGTGATCTGCCAAAGCCCACAAAGTGAGTATTTCATTGGATTTTTTTTTTAATCTCAACCCATATTTCGAAGTACGTATCCATCTATACGTACCTATATACTGCACCGCTCGTGACTATAACGGCGATGCAATAACTGACTTAAAAAAAGGAGAGGGTACTCAATTCGTTGGAATCTTTATTTACGTAATATGTTCCCCGATATTACCTGGACCGGTTTGGAAAATCCTTCTTCTGTTTAAAGGCGTATGTAATTCTCACATGGTCCCATGGTCATCAGGTTAGGAGGATCTGATGATGTGATCCTGGAGAAATCGAGGAATGTCTTCAAATTTTTATTTGGTATGAAGTCGGTTTAATTTTTCCAAAAATATACTCTTCTTCAAGTGCCGTCTCCTCTATGGAGTTTGGCTATCATTATGGATATTTTAATCTTCGATGTCATCACTCAAAACAATGATCATGTGCTCATCCCGTACCTACCACTCACGGAGATTCTTGAACCAGGAAGTACGACATCTGCCAGGTTTTTGGTGGCCTTAGGATCTTGCGTTGTTATAATAAAATATAGCCAGTTCATGAAACGTTTCTCTTCTCGCAGCAACATAGAGACGCTGGTACACCTGCTGAAATGCAGCCTGGGTACGGGCATCCTGGCGATGCCGCAGGCCTTCGCCCGCGCGGGGCTGGTCACAGGCATCATCGCCACCGTGCTCGTCGGGATCCTGGTCACGCATTGCCTTCATGTCCTCGTAAGTTTACCCCCCCCTTCTTTTTGCTAGGCTTCTGGAGTGACCTTGTATGGCTGGAGTGAAGACTGCAACGGGAGAGGCACATCACACATAACTGACATTAAACAGTTTATGTACGGATACCTGCCCAGAAAGAAGAAGAAGATAACCTCCTCTTGTTTTTCAGCCTTCAGAGTTTATACATTTTTAAAGAATATTAGCAATGATGAATATGACTTATGTTCCCATGTCCCCTCCAATTAAGTGAAAACTTGTGCTAGGAATGGGTACGAGAATAGTGTAATGGGTGGGGTTTGGGGTCCTTTCAGTTTTGGATCCGCGTCCGAGGACTGCTCGTGCCTCGGAGAGCGCGTTAAGCAATCGATTCCTGGTTAAGTATAAAAGGCTATAGTAGTAGTTCCATTGCCAAACATTTCTGCCCGTCCAGGTGCGGTCGCAGTACGCGGCGTGCAAGCAACGGCGGGTGCCGCTGCTGACGTACCCCGACTCGGTGTCCACGGCGCTTGGCTGCGGGCCCCAGGCGCTTCGCCGGTTCGCGCGTCCCGCGGCGCTGGCCGTGGACGTCTTCCTGGTGGTCTACCAGCTGGGCATCTGCTGCGTCTACATCGTCTTCATCGCTGATAACATTAAAAAGGTGAGGTTTCACCAACCTCAGCCGCTTTCAGAGCGTGACAATTTATGTATTTACCCAACGTTCCTTAAACTCTAGCGTCAGCTGATTCAGGTCTTAACCGGTGGTTCTACTGGTAGTGCCACGGGAGACTTTTATTCCCCGTGGTACTACTAGATACATCCACACGTACGTAGTACCACGAGTAACTCATTTTGATTTCTACGCATTGCAAATTTTAAAAAAACACAGGAAATATTATTTTAATTTTTTTTCACGTTTTCTTTTTGTGGTAGGTATGTTCGGTTAGGTAGGTGGTTTCCGATAGCGGTCCCTTTATACTCATTAAACCATAAAGCTATTCTATTTGATATCACTCACGATAGTTTGAACACTAAAATTTCACCCTCCATTTATTTTTGACGAAAATTTGTTGACTCCCTCGTCCTGTCTTCGTAGGAAAATCTCCTAACAACTATTTGATCTCCGAAGAAGTGTCGTGTAATTGTGGACTGCCAATTTTTTATGGTACTTAAAGCTTGTAACAGTAATAATAGGAAACCTATAATGTACACACAAATGGTACAAATTGCCATTTAGTTAGTAGAAGTTGCCATTGAATATCAATCAATTCGTTTAGGTATGTATCAATTAGGTACACATGCCTACATCTCAAATCGCTTCTATATTTATTTGCTAGAATGTAGGTACTTAAGTAAATAAATATAATTAAGGACCACATCATACTGTCGATGCGAATGCGTTATTCAAAAACATTAAAAAAGACTATTCTACTAATTAGCACTTGTTACTAACACGATTCTGAAGTTTGGAATCCTAATTACGATTTTTAGGGTAAAATACTTAATACATTTTACCCATACATTTCTGTATAAACTTCAGAGTAAAATGATGGACCTAAACTGGCTTATTTTAAGGTTTGAGTTAGCCAATACATTCAGCATTCGTCTACAGCCAGCACCCCAAGCAGAAATGTTGTAAAATAAATATTCAAAGAATTTTTTTTTTTTTTTTACTTTAAAATAAGAGTCTTTGGATTCATTTTGCATTACATATCACAGTTTTTCGATACGTGTTTGTGTAGTATGTGGTAAATTATGTGGTATTTTGGTGTTGTGCAAACTGAGACTGACCATACATTCTCCACGCTCACAAATCGCCAATGTAACAAGACTCTAACGGATCGCTTACATCGATTTCCTTGGTGCAATGCGATGCAAGGGAGTTATGACTTTACACTGGGAAGTTATAGTTACTGTAGGTATCAATTGCGCTCAATCAAGGCGCAGGTCAGCCGTGCGCTCACGTCAATAATCATCAGCGCAGATATATTTATTATACACGCGTTTTAGGGCTTAGGGTTGACAGATCCAGCTCACTATATACATGGATATCAATTAATTTAAGAAAAAACTGTAATCTTACTTCGAAGGCTTACTTTTTTTTAACGTGATAAAGTCTTATAAATCGATGAACGCCGGCTGCACGCACGAAAAAGCATGATTCATTGTCACGTACCACGTACAAGCGAGTGCACACGACAAGCGATAGAGAAGGTACAATCGGCCTAAGCGTTCGGCTTGTGACGCATCCATCTCTCTTTGTTTTCTTTTGATGACAACATCAAACGTAAAATTATCGTCCGTAAAACCGATTTTATACCAATTTTTTAATTTAGATTTTTAAAAATCTGCTTCTGATTTTCTTTCAGGTAGTTGACCCCTACTACGAAATGGCAGTAGAGATCCACATGCTCATAATCCTGGGGCCGCTTATAGCGTTCAACCTGATTCCTAGTCTGAAGATGTTAGCGCCATTCTCCGCATTGGCCAATGTGATGACATTCGTGGGCCTGGGCATAGTGGTGTACTATCTTCTCGTGGGGAAGAAGCCAGAAGCCGACGGAGACCCCTTGGACTTGTGGGGGTCAGCTGCAACTTTCCCGCTGTTCTTTGGAACGGTGCTATTCGCGCTTACGGCTGTTGGAGTGGTAAGTCTTATGCTCCTCTTTTAATTTTAAGGCCCAATTTATACCGCCGCGGAATGGAATGGAAGCGAATTTTTTGTACAAAGCATTGTGAACTTTATGTCAATTGTATAACATACAAAATAGTAGCTATAGGGAAATTCTCGAGAATGCGCGAGAATTCCCCGGAAGACGCGCGACTTTTTTGGCTCCTATTTAATTTGTATGTTATGCAATTGACATAAAGTTCATTTAGCTATGTACAATTTCGTTGCAAAAAGTCGCTTCCATTCCATTCCGCCGCGGTGTAAATTAAGCCTAACACGCCGCAGTGCATCGGCCCTTTATTACTTTGGTGTGCGTTACGTTTACATTTCCTGAGTACTTTATACGTCATAATATAAACCTTTCTCGTGAAATCTTCCACGGCAATAGTGAAAATCGCATTCAAATCCACGAAGAGGATTAGAAGTTGTAAGCGAATTCATGGACAAATGCGAATTTTTATATTGTAAAAAAGAAGAGATAAAGTGATACTGCCGGTGGTACTACTGGTAGTACCACGGGAAATTTTTATTACCCGTGGTACTACCTGAAACTTACTTCGTTGTTGTCGTTATAACCTATGGACTTGAAGTCATTTATTAATTACTGGTTAAAATTACAACAACGAAGACGATAGGCACACCTCATAAGTAATTGACAAGTATTTAAAGTTCGTAAACTAAAACCCGACTACGCACGCGAAACCCGAAATCGCGGGGCAAGTAGCTAGTGGCGCCATCTGCTATGTCTATCCAAAACTAATAATTAATTTTTATTTTCCATTTTATTTATTTTTATATACTTATAATTAATAATTTAGAAAGCCGCGCGAAGGTAACATCTATTTTTTTTTGTAAATAAAATGTAGCCTATGTCACCCGGACCATAACAACGAATCAATAGACACTTGATTCATCAAAATCGGTACAGAATATCATACAAAAATCGGCCACAAACATACATACATACATACATACATACATACATAGACTGCTAAAATCATAACCCTTCCTTTTGGCTTTGCCGTAGTCGGGTAAAAAGAGCACAGGTCTCGTAGTGTTTCTGTATCTCCTTTGGTTTAAGGTTTCCTCCTATGTACATACACAGACAAAACTCAATGTTTTCAGGTTATCGCATTGGAAAACAACATGAAGACGCCGAAAGCCTTCGGCTCCCCGTGCGGCGTCCTCAACTCAGGGATGACCATCATCGTGCTCCTTTACGTGGCTGTTGGAGCGATAGGCTACATCTTCTGCGTGTCCAAGTGCAGTGACTCCATCACACTGGATCTCCCGAAAGATGACCCGTATGTACCTACTACTACCTGCTATAACCGTCGGCACGTAAGTCGAGCGGTGACCTTCAAGTGCGCGCAGCGCCGTACGAGTGAGCGGGACACAATACGAGTGGAGAGCCAATCAGCGCTTACGAGGGATCCGCGAGAGCTAATCAGTGCTTACGAACGATCCCCACGCCCTCCCCGCGACCCCCTCACACCTCGAGATACCACATTTTCGACTTCTGCGCATTGAAGCATTCTGATGCGGGGATCGCAAACCATAGAGGCATGCCAAAATGCAATGTTTTTATTCGATGGCTTGTTAGATCTTGACTGCGATTATAACCGAAAGATGCGGTAAACTTCAAAGGGGTATGGCATTTTCAATAATTCCACACCCCTAGTCGGCTATGTGGCAACGTACCGGCACACCCACACCACTTGATACAACTTTTCTGAAGAGTGGTCGATCGGCGCGCAACAGACTCGCAATTTTTCGAACATTCACTGTGCATGAGACGCCAACTATTGTCTATGGGTTAATCACGAACCGTAGGCTCAAAGTCATATCTAGAGCAACATATAGGTTCAACATACATAGGCTCTGCATATACCGCAAGTCGTGATTTTTGGACATGACGCACGCTAACCATCTAGTTAGACGGCCATAATTGTATTGTTTGGGAATTGCGGGTAATTTCTTCTTTCAACCGCTAAATCAAATCAAATCAAATCAAATAAACTTTATTCAAAATTGATACACTGTACACTTTTTGAACGTCAATTTAGGAACAGGCTACCATACTACTACTACTTTACTACTTCCTATACTAGTTGGCTTGCTTGGCTTTACGCGCTGGGCTACCACTTCTCGTGCGCTATCTCTATCTAATCTTTCACAATCAGTTGAGAACGAACCACTGTGATATTTCAATACCTCCGTTTGTCGTCCACCAGGCTAGCCACCAGCGTGATAATAATGTTCGCGGTGGCCATATTCATCAGCTACTGCCTACACTGCTTCGTTCCTGTCGAGGTATTGTGGAAGGGCTACATCTTGCCGCGTGTGCAGCGCTCGGCACCAAACCGCGTCCGGCTATACGAATATGTCCTGCGTGTGGCCCTGTGCTTACTCACCTGTAAGTATATACCTACTAGCGGACCCGGCAGACGTCGTCCTGCCCGGTGACATACCGACATAAGCGCCACCTACTGAGACCCGGTAGGTTATCTGTACCTACCCGGTAATTGTGTTTTCAAACCATCCAGGATTGCAATATACACACATTTGATCCAAATCGGTCCAGCCGTTTAGAAGGAGTTAGGTGACAAACACACATACAGAAGAATTATATAGGTACGCGTGAGAGAGTTTACCGTATCGACTTTTACTTTATATAGTTTGACGTAAGATTTTTTACAACAGGTAAGTAATAACTGTTATCTCCCAAAGTAACCATGATCTCAACTTCATAGTCGCTGATCGTTCCTCCGTTTTGGGGACAGACAAACTTTCAACTTTTATAGAATAACGAAGGTCTGGCCGTCATGAGCTCTTGGGCTATTGTAAAACAGAATCATTATTTTTCAGTTGTACTGGCGGTTGCGGTGCCACGTCTCGGACTGTTCATATCCCTCTTCGGAGCCTTGTGTCTCTCCGCGCTCGGCATCTGCTTCCCGGCCCTCATGGAGATATGCGTCAACTTCCCGCAAAGGGCCAGCACGGCCCGGAGTTTACTGTTCACCAAAGACATAATACTGTTTATTATCGGCATAGTGGGTCTGATCGCTGGCACGTACACAGCTCTGGTCAGCATAGTGCGCTCGTTTCAGCCGGCCCCCGAGGTGGTGCCGCACGCTTGACGTGGCCCATCCGCATTTGTTTATGGCTTTTAGGTTGTGAAACTCTTGTTGAAATAAGCTGTAGACATTGCTACTGTGTTGGGTGGTGTGTTGTGACGCAATCTGTCCAGACGATCGACCAATCAGTGCACGCCTTGGTTGACAGCACGCTAGACTAGACTTCATGACCGTAGTCGAAGTCAAAGTCAAAGTTAAATTTATTTATTCAAAATTAGTACACTGTTCTCTCTTTGAATGACAATATTTCAAAACTGTACCATGTTTATTTATTGACGAAAAAAAATTAAAACTAAAACAACTATACCAGGGTTTCAAATACGCCTTTGTCTGAGAAACGTCCACAAGAAATTCATTCTGTTTATTAAACTCAAACTCAAATAAACTTTATTCAAAATTGGTACACTGTACACTTTTTGAACGTCAATTTAAGAACAGGTAATGGTGATAATTACTTACGGAAACTTAAGTGCCGGTCTGAGAAGAGCCCACAACAAACTCAGCCGGGTTTATTTTATTTTATTATCACCATCTAGTAAGTAAGTATATAGCCATAAAAATGATTTGAACTGTTGGCTTTTAGAGCAATTTATGTCCATGGATTTTTGTCATTAAAAAAATATTTTAAGCTATAGTAAGATTTTCAATTAATTTGCGTTTTATCTATACTAATATAATAAAGCGGAAGAGTTTGTTTGTTTGAACGCGCTAATCTCAGGAACTACTGGACCGATTTCTAAAATTCTTTCACCGTTGGATATGTACGTGATCCTTGAGTGCTATAGGCTATATATGTACCACGGGCGAAGCCGGGGCGGACCGCTAGTAAAAACATATAAACACACAATTACTTGCCGCGCCACAACCGTATTAACAGCCACGACAGTCAAGTTAACCATGCAATATCTAAGGCCGGGGCTGCACTAGTGAGGCGATTGCAATGCGATGGCGATGCGATAAATGGTTTGTCCGCATAGCGGCCAATCGCTCATATACATTGCTAATTTATATTATTTACTTGGTTTTTCCGCACCAAAATTGCGGTAGATTCGCCAGTACTTTGCATTAATCAAAAGTCCTCACATGCTAACGGATAATTCCATTAAAATATATCACTTCCATTAAGAGTCACATTCTGTCACACCACCGCCCGAGTCTCGATACACCACCTCACATGTTTGCAACTTTTTCATGATACTCCATAAGTTACGCAACAAATGTACCGCCATAATCTATAAAAAAAAACAATATTTTTGATGACAATAGTTTATTTATTAATTTGTTGTCTCTTTTACCCCGTCGCCACACTGACAAACATTTGAACAAAGACTTTTGAAGGACTTTGCTGACACATTTGAACACAAGTTCCGGCCAGACAAACTTTGCAAATATGTTCGCGTCATTTGAATTTGAACTTTAAACGCTTTGATGTGCGTTCGAAAAGCCGATACCGAATGGCAAAGCGTAAATGTGCGTTTAAACTTTAAACAAATACCAAAAACCCCTGCTATACATGTGTTCAAACAAGTGTTCAAATAAGTGTTCAAATGTTTATTGCTGTGTGGCGCCGGGGTAAAGCTTTCGGCCTACTACTACTCGGCCCATGCTATGAATGTGCTATGAACGTCCTGTGAACGTGCTATGAACGTGCTATGAGCGTGTTGTTGATGTTTAATTGTTGTTCATCAGGTGTTGGTCAGTGACGAAACGGTCTGTTATAATGAGCGTTATTTCATTTAAATTCATAATTTCATTTTTGCATGTGCCGACGTGGTTACGGTCATAATATTATGTAGTGTAGTGAGCATAGAGCTTTAAGAAGAAAAGCTTGTCAATCCTGAAATTAAGTACAAAAAGTAACAGCTTTTCATACATAAATATACCAATAATTAAACCAGATTTTCACCATTTAAGGTCAGTTAAGGCCAAATAAGACGGTGCCCCGTTCATCGTTAATTTTTGCGGTGAACGATGCACGATACGATATTTGCTATGGCACAGTGCCTGTGAACGATGAACGGTTGGTGTTTAGACGGTTCATTTTCGATAATTCACCCATGAAGCCTCGAAAATGAAAGCAAAAATCTCGAAAAATGAACCGTCTAATTTGGCCTTTACACTAGGTAGGTATAGACAATCGAAGTTACGTCACGTTTACCGTAAAAAAAATTCAACCCAATATAGCAAAATGGGTTTCTTCAGTCAGGTTTCAGGCAGGTGTGTGCTTTATTTTGGTGGTCAAACTTTAATTGTGATCGTAACGTAACTTTAACCGCCTACGGTGTAACTGACCCCAAGCCGTTTTTGGCAAGTGGGCCTTGAACAACACAATTTTTGTGTCGATTATTAATCAATTTTAAAAAGGATATTCAACTCGTATGTACAATGTATGTATGTTCGTGATTATTTTAAAAACCAATGAACCGATTTTGATGATTTTTTCACCATCGTAATCTAATAAAATCATCGTATAAAATATAGCTAGTTTACTATAAGTCTTGAGGTCAATTATAATTTCTTAACTATTATTTTTTTTTTCAATAATTCCTGCCTAACTAACTATAAAATCTAGTGAGCTGTGCGAAAGTGTGATAGTCGTACTTAGTGCCTTTTAGTCAAAGCCCAAATTAGACGGTGCCCCGTTCATCGTTCATTTTTGCGATGAACAATGCACGATACGATATTTGCTATGGCATAGTGCCTGTGAACGATGAACGGTCGGCGTTTAGACGGTACATTTTCGATGATTCATCGATGAAGCCTCGAAAATGAAAGCAAAAATCCCGAAAAAAGAACCGTCTAATTTGGGTTTAAACCTGTTGAGATCGACGCATATTATGAAGGAAAGTGTGAAATTCATGCATCCAAAGGCGTGCACAATGCTCAATGCTCGGAACCAGACTAAGCAATAAGCACGTATTATTAAAAAATAGCTTCTGCTCGTGACTTCGTCAGCGTGAATTTCAGTTTTTTCAAAATCCCGTGGGAACTGTGGATTATTGCAGGATAATAGCCTATGTATTAAGTCAGGGCATAATTTATCTCCACTCAAAATTTCAGCCAAATCGGTTCAGTAGTTGCGGCGTTAAAGAGTAACAAACACACACATACACACACAAACTTTTTAATTAACGCCTTTATAATATTAGTGTGATTCTATAATATGAATTCTGACGTGATAACGTCTTATAAATCGATGAACGCCAGCTGCACGAAAAAGCCTGACTTATTGTCACGTAGCCGAGCCTAGCTGAGCGTGCGAGCAAGAGCGCGGAACAAGCGATAGAGAGGCAATGTTTTCTTATGACGTTATCACGTAAAATTATCGTCCGTAAACCAACTTTTCAGACAACCAATTTTTTTTTTGTTTAACTTATCTTCTCCTCTTTTCAATTTTGTACCGAAGCAGTGCTGCGCTGAGGTTAAGAAGTGATTATGCGCTTTTATGAAGTGCGCGCCATTGAATGCATCCCGCACACTGAATTATTATGTAGGTACTAGAACAGACAACGCTAACAAAATCTGTGTACCGCGAGCAGCAGCCCTCCTCCCGCGCGCCCCGCTCCTTGAGACATAGATGGGACTACTACAATACAGAGGCGACACATTGAGTATATTCTACCTATTGAGAAATCGCATCTGAGAGTTTGATTTACAATGTTTATTTTATAGCACTATGTGCCCCAAACTCGCACTTAAGCAACGATTATCCGGGACTTGGGTATTCTATTACCTATTAAACCTCGAAAAAATAATAAAACTGCCTCGTTGGTCTACCATTGATATGCTTGACTGCGAATTTTTAGGTCATGGGTTTAATACCTAAGTCAGGTCAAGCCTGGCATTGGAAGTTAGCGGTGCTTTACCCCCGTACCTCGGAGAGCACGTTTAAAGCTGTCGGTCCCTGTACTTATCACTAATTTGTGATAATAGTTGTTAAAAACATAGCTAATTCATTCCCAACTAATTCACCTTTCAAACAAAAAAACCCGCATTCAAATCGGTTCACCCATTTGAGCGCTAAGGTGGAACAGACAGACACACACACACACACACAAACACGTCATACTTATAACACCCCATCGTTTTTGTATCGGAGGTTAAAAATAAAGTGTCTCATCTGCGTAGTTTCTTAGTCTATGAATTTCAGCGAAACATGGCAGCAAGTGCGGTGACGTACCGTAAAACGGGGTGAATAGGGACAAATTCCAACTTCACATAATTAAATTACATGTTTTACCAATAATTCAGTGAACTTACGAGTGAAAAGTAACTCCTTGGCCTTTACTTGTATTTCTTGAGTGGTTGGCACAGTATTGCAGTACACACCCAGGCATATTTAATTGATTTTAAATAGATCTCAAACACGTCACGCTCCGACAGGCGCTTCGCGCAGACTAAGTGAGCTAAGGTACGTTTACCATAACTCTTGTTACAAAAAACCAAGTCTCGGCGTCGACTCTATATAATAATTCCTCAAAGATCCCGCATGCGAGAATCACGCAAGATACAAGTCACGGCAAATAAGTCTAGCGTTGACCTTCAATACGCAGAAGTCGAAAATGAGGTATCTCGGGCTGTGAGGGGGTCGCGGGGATCGTTCGTAAGCACTGATTGGCTCTCCAATCGTATTGGGTCCAGCTCACTCGTACGACGCTGCGCGCACTTGAAGGTCACTGGTCGACTTACGTGCCGGGGGTTATACTGAAATGTATTGTGTTAAGGATGAATCCACATGAGGGAAGCCTAAAATATCGCTCTACTATATCACTATTTGCATATATCTAGGTGGAATATAGATCTAGATAAACAGATCGTTCCTCAGAGAAACGCTTAAGCGACGTGGCATGCGCAGCGCATGGGACGTTCTTACGAACTAGCCACAAGAACTAACAATGAAACTGAATGTTAAACTTTTGAAACTGTTTACTTAGATGGGTCGTTTGCGCGTGTCTCTAAGACGTTTCTTGTGATTTGTTTATTCTATAAGTCAACTGAGGAAAAATGGATTATGCTACTACATAGTTGGAAATTTCTAAATATTCAGAATAGTATATATATATTCTATAAAAAACTGTAAGTTTTTTCTACCTGAAATAAGCTTCAGTGTAGACAAAGAGCAAGTCAATATATTCAGATTTTTAGAGGCGGCTTTACCTACAGTGCAGGGTGTGCAGTGCACACGGGCGCAGCGATGTTAGGGGCGCCGGTCTCGGCACTTCCACGTTTGTATCTATTCGATATTAATGCGCGCTTACTAAATGGCGATAGGGTAATGATTGCACACGAGCGCTACATGGGTTAGAGACGCCTCTGCTGATTCTATTACTCGTTAGCTTAAGTACCTTCGCTTACGTTTTTAGTTAAATTAAAAAAAAATAAGTAAATTAAATAAATACCTAAAGTAAAATAAAAAATAAGTTTAAAAAAAATTAATTAATTAAATAGGTAGGTACAAAATATCAATCAAATCATTTCCAAATACTTGGTAGTTTCATCAAGAATCATGGTGATAGGTATATACTTACCATTTTAATTGTAGGTTTCGGTTCGATTTTGAAAAACAAATTTATTTTATATTATGTTAGTGCTGAGTGCTCTCTCGTGGTACTCGTCTCGCGGGAGAGCATGCGATATCAATCCGCATTTACGGGCGGAACATACTCAATAACGTGATTACTGCAAACTATTAAGGGCAGGCCCCATTGGGAGCGAAGCGAAGCAAAGCTTCGCTCATGTCGCTAGACTAGGTGCGATCCATAAATTAAGTCCCACGTTAAGGGGAATGGAGGGAGTCGTCGAATTGTGACGTTGTGTGACAAGGGGGTGAGAGGGACCCTAAATTTTGTGATGTCACATTTAAAAATCTAATATATTATGTTATTGTAGTAATCTAAGTAATCTAATGTATGTTTAAAGTAGGTACTATTAAAACACGATATTATAATTATGAAAAAATAATTAAAAATATTCGGAACTGATGTTTAATTTTCAATGTCTAAATTCAATGTGACGTCACACTAGGGAGGGGGTCTCACAAATGTGACCAGCGGTGACAAGGACGGGGGAGGGGGTAAAAATCATGAAATTTGTGTGACGTAATTTATGGACGGCCCCCTATGAGAACTTCGCTTTGCTGTGTCAATCATGTGAACCGTAGTATGAAAAGTACGCTAGCAGTGTGAGCGAATCGCAACTATTCCGCTCCCAATGGGGCGTGTGCTTTAAAGTTATTTGAAATATTTTTTAGGTATAGTTTGACTTCGAGTTTATTACTTTTATAGTGTTGTCTTAAGTCGGGTACTCACTGGTGAGCCGTGACCGTAACCGATGCACGTTACCCCTAAAATGACCGTAACCGTTGCACGTTACCCCTAAAATGACCGTAACCGATGCACGTTACCCCTAAAATGACCGTAACCGTTGCACGTTACCCCTAAAATGACCGTAACCGATGCACGTTACCCCTAAAATGACCGTAACCGATGCACGTTACCCCTAAAATGACCGTAACCGATGCACGTTACCCCTAAAATGACCGTAACCGATGCACGTTACCCCTAAAATCGTAAGCTTGCCGCTGACGAACATGTTAAGGGGATTCGTATCGCGCTAGCAGCTGCATCGCCGCTACGGTAACCGTGTGTGACTGTGTACATAACATCGCGTACAAGTCACGGCAAGTAAGTCGAGCGGTGACCTTCAATGCGCAGAAGTTGAAAATGAGGTATCTCGGAGTGTGAGGGGGTCGCGGGGAGGGCGTGGGGATCGTTCGTAAGCACTGATCAGCTCTCGCAAATCCCTCGTAAGCGCTGATTGGCTCTCCAATCGTATTGTGTCCCGCTCACTCGTACGACGCTGCGCGCACTTGAAGGTCACCGCTCGACGTATTTGCCGTGACTTGTACGCGATGTTATGTGCCGGGGGTTATACGCACTAGAAGCTTGTTACTTTATCTACACGGTTACGGTTACAGTTTTCCAGTGAATGCCAGACTTTAAATAGTTTATTCGCCGATAAATATATATTCTTAATGGGTCATATCTTTTAAGATAAATATGATTGTATTGTGCTGTTTATTCATCGAATTAGACAATGAAGAAACTACATCGACATGGTCTTAGTTTACAATCTAGAAAAAAATTATAATAAAATAAAATCAGTTTAAATTGTTTGTCTGGAGAACATTGCAAGTTGTATGTAATCTTACGACGAGTCACACTCGAGCGCTCTCCTGCATACAAAATAATTTGATTTTTATTTTAATAATTAGGCAAGAATCAACCAATTTCAATAAAATTATGTACTCGTAGCTATGCTCTAAAACTAATATCTGTTCAATAATATTAAGCGCAGGACCAATTGGGAGCGAAACGAGATTCGTTTAGCTCACGCCGCTGCCGCGTTTTTTCATAGTAAGGTTCACACTGCGAACGACAGAGCGAAGCGAAGTTCTCATTGTCTAGTGACATGAGCGAAGCGAACCCGCTCAGCTTCGCTCCCGGTGGGGCCTGTGCTTTAGTAAGGCTGAGATTTAATTATGATTGTACCAAGGAACTTTGACTTTGCTCAGATTTTACTTTCAAGTTGAAATGAGACAGATTAAGTATATTAGGACCCGAAATATAATTTAATTTAAATCTATGGCTGGAATCATTGAAACCGCCATCGATTTGTTTTTACTGAACAAAGTCGTGGAGGTGAACTTTATTACTGTTATTATTTTTATCTCATACATTTATAAAATGGCACCTAGGAAACTTTTTAATAATAAAGAGATTTAAAAAAAAACTAACTTTTTTTTTCTTGGAACTAAGTTTGTTTATTCATCTACAATTAGCCCTTGACTGCGATCTCACCAGACGGTAAGTGACGATGCAGCCTAAGGTGGAAGCGTGGCGGGTTTAAGGTCTAAATTCGTCTCTCCTATAAGAGAGGAGACCTGTGTCTGACAGTGGGATGTTAAAAACGAGCTGAACACTTTTCTAATCAATACTACGGTATGTCACCGGACAAGACGACGTCTGCCGAGTCCGCTAGTTTTAATATAATAACAACAGCAACACTTGACACACTTGGCGCTGAGCACTGTTCAGTGTCTGCGAGCGAATGCCGAGCGATGCGTTGATATTCATTCTGTAGGGTCTGGGAAGACCCCGAGCAAAACAGGGCCGACAGTAGTCGAGCTGCACACGTCCAACTCCGTACGTCAAGTTGGACTATAAGCCCGTGGCCCGTGTGCATCCAGCCGGTGACTGGAGTTACTCCACCCACTATATGCCTCACGTTATATACTCTCAGAGAAGAATTTCATGAGCGCGAGCTCATATACTGCACTTCAGTACCAGCGCCGTCTATGGCAGCTTACGGTAACGTTTTGGTCATTATACTTCGAAAACAACCATTTATGTATGGACGCCGTCTTTTCACAGATTTTTTAACCTATTTACGAAACTGAAACCTCCTCCTGTTTGGAAGTCGGTCAAAGAATAGAGAAAGTTTGCTAAAATAAAATCACACAGAATAAAATCATACAGATTTCTAAGCTATGTTTTTGCTTGTAATAGTCTCCTTTTTTGATACATTCATATTTTGTGCACGAATGTAGTTAGCTTGTCAAATAAAATAAAATAAGTAACTAACTTTGTAACTTCAAAACCAATAGGTATGTGGTCAGTTCTTACAGTGAAGGAATTTTAGTGGGCCTAATTCCCAGTTTCAAGTTTTTAATATTCCTCATTTATTTTGAATCTAAGACAGATGGTAGAACCAACACTGACTGAACCATAAGGTCAGTTTTGACTAGTGTTTCTATAATCTGTACTTCAGTACCAGCGCCGTCTATGGCAGACTACGGTAACTTTTTGATCATTATTACTTCGAAAACAACCATTTCTATATGTAGGTATAACGACTTTTCACAGATTTCAGAGCCTATTTACGAATTGAAAACCTCCTCCTTTTTGGAAGTCGGTTAAAGAATAGAGAAAGATGCCTTAGTCATTTATATAGATTATTAACCGACTTCCAAAAAAAGAGGTTCTCAATTCGGCGAGTATTTTTTTTAAATTCTAAATAAAAATATAATTGCAATATCTTTATTGTTGACATATTTTGTGTAAGCGGCTACTGATACGAGACAAAAATGGTCTAGTCGAGCTCTTCGGTTTTATGTACCTTTGGTTTAAATGCATCGTATTTCTATGCTACGACGATGCAACTACGATGCAGTTACGTTTTTTCTCTTCAGTCTAGTGGTTAGCATATTCGACTGCAAATCACGAAGTCCTGGGTTCGATTCCTGGGTCGGGCAAGTAATTGTTAGGTATTGGATTTTTCTGTCAAGAAATTCTCAGTGTCAGCCAGGGGTTGGTAGTTGGCGGTGTTTAACTACCGTGCCTAATAAGCAGTCGGTCTCGGTTATTAATAATAACGACTATTGTCACATGATAGTGATAATAACTTATTATCACTATCATGTGACAATAGTCGTTAAAGTCCGCCAATCCGCTTTGGAGCAGCCTGGCGGGTCTAAGCCTAAATCCCTCTCTCCTGGTTTAAATACATCGTATTTCTATGACGATGCTGCAACTGCGATTAATTTACGTTTTAACTATCTCTTAAGTTTTATGCACCCTTGGTATAAATGCATCTTATTTCTATGTTGAGACAATGCAAGTGCGATGCAGTTACGTTATATTATGTCCCTTCAGAGAAGGACTAACCGGTTTATTACAAAAACTCTATCATGGCAGTACGTGTACAGAATTAGACTGCAAAGCCTATCTAATACAAATCCCCATTTGTAAATCCACTTTTACCTATATAAGTATAAGAAAGCTTCCGTTGCGTTGGAGTTCTAAATTGGGACGATCTTAGCATCAACTTTCAACAAATTCTCGGATTATATATATTTTTTTTCGTTTTATACACATATATCACATAAATAAATAAATAAAAATTCTTCAACAAAATGTAATATTTGTAAGGCCGGGCCCGCAGTTAAGTTAGTTGCATATAAAATAAATCTAAATCTGTATAGGCATGAACTACGATGCACCGATACTAGGGGCGCATGGATGTGAAGAGTTATATAGGTTCACATGCATGACCTAGGTATGACCTATCGACCTATTTGCAGGTAACGCACACAATATTAATTGTAATGTCTACGGGAGGAACACAGCTCAACCTGGTAAGGTTCATTTCATACTGGCGGATTCATCATTCCCATTTTGATTTTCAGTGATATGTGCGCCTCTAATGTTCTGCCGATTGAGTATCAGCCACGGCTACCAATCTCATCGGAAGCAGAGATTAGCCAACTACGCACGACATAATATTATATACTCAATAGTGTACAAGTGTGTGCGCAAACACAAATACCATCACATCAAACTCAAATTCAAAAATATTATGTTTATTACTTAAATATTGTTTATTCGGGCGTGCTTATATTTGGCTACGTAACAATTATAAATACAAATTACTTAATATAAGACAAAAAATGAGAAGAATTGATTTCAGGTTATAAATAACTAGCGGTCCGCCCCGGCTTCGCCCGTGGTACATAATATATAGCCTATAGCACTCAAGGATCAAGTACATATCTCCAAGTCCAGTAGTTTCCGAGATTAGCGCGTTCAAACAAAAAACTATTCCGCTTTATTATATCATAGTATACTTAGATATCAAAATGACAAAATTTTTCCAAAGGGAAAAAAAATCTTACAAAAAAAAAACTTCACGCTCATATTCCGATGGACGCCTGTGCTACACGACCGGAGAGAAACCAGGCATGGGTGCGGACGGAGTCAAGCCACGGGGCTGTATCTAACACCGCCAACTTGGGAGGAGTTGGGACTCCTTGAACTCCCAACAACTTGAAAAAACTGAAATCTATAGCTACAGCTAAAACTTCCTATCAAACTTCCTTGAAAATAGGTATAAAGGTTAGAAAAGGGAGCGGGAACGGAATTGTTTCGGCATCGCCGAAAACCGGTCCGCGGGTGGCGCGGCGGGAACGGCGCGGGGACGCGCGGGGCGCCTCGGCGCTGCGCGACATTCGACCATTGACATTCGCTCTCATCATTTCATCAATCCAACTTGTTTAAAATAGTGCTGTTGCTTGTATGAATAAATACCATATTATTTCATCTATCAGTCCATCGTCTATTTATTCAATCATATCCATCACAACTACAAACAGGGATCGGGAACCGGAAATCCACATTTCAATCGGGATTTGTGAAAAAGTAAAAATCACGCGGGCGTGATTTTTAACCCCCGACGCAAAAACGACGGGGTGTTATAAGTTTGACGTGTCTGTGTGTGTGTGTGTGTGTGTGTGTGTGTGTGTGTGTGTGTCTGTCTGTTCCCCTGTGGCGCTCAAACGGGTGAACCGATTTGAATGCGGTTTTTTTTGTTCGAAAGGTGATTTAGTCGAGAGTGTTCTTAGCTATGTTTGATGAAAATTGGTCCAAGATGGCCGCCGCTACAAAATGGCGGATTACATATTTTTTCACAAATCCCTTAATATGGGTATCAAATGAAAGGGCTTGACTAGTAGAATAGCACTATTGCAAATCCAAGATGGTTGCCGCCACAAAATGGCGAATGTCGGGGGTTTTTAAATTTTCAATTAACACTTGTTACTTATCTACTCGTGTCGCGGTCGGTCGCGCCGTAGCGTAGCCGCCGTAGCCGCAGCGCGTAGAACGCGCCAACAATAGAATGTAAATTCGCTGTCATGAAGACATTGGAGGTGAAAGAATAATGTAATAATAATAGACATTTATTTAAGGCTATTTCTACCCATTTCAGTACAAAAATTCAAAAAAAATGTAAATAATAAAATTAAAATGAATAATGATGCGGGACCAAAAAGCCGCAACCCGAGATCTAATAACCGCGAAATCGGGCACCCTGGCGTAGGCGAACATACTCGCCCGTGTGGGGTTGCTGGTCCCCCATCGGGCGCGTCCCCCCGGTGGCGGATGGGGGAACGCCTCCCAGATATGGGAGGTACCGGGGAAACCCGGCGCGGACCAAAACCAGCAGGGGGTTGCCGCTTGGAGGATCCTGGTACTTCTCTGTTCATCAGAGTGGACTGTGGAGACTCCGGGCGGCGACAATTGGGGGGGAGGCTTTCGGGCCGTGAGGAAGAAAACCTCGTTAAAAAATTACAGGAGGGGGTGGAAACGCCCTGCGCGGCGGGTCCGCTGGTCTTTTTGGCCGGTGGGCGCTGGCTTCGGCCACCGTTGGGCAACCCGTAATCCGCACTGAGCGGAACCGGGGGCCCCACGCACTGAGCGAGGGGCCGCGAGGAAGAAAACCTCTATAAAAAATTACACGAGGGGTGAACCTCTTGAGGGTCGCCTGCGGGTGTGGCCCTCTTGAGGGTTGCCCCTAGCGAGGAACTCCGGGTGATGGAATGGTGTATCCGTCGCCCGTTGAGACGCCTCGGGTCGGGGGGCGCACCATTATGTTCCTGGTGCGCCTCAGACGGTGTTAGGGGGCCTTTAGGTCCCCCGGTGGAGGGTCTGCCTCGGCGGACGGCGCCGGCTGGGTCGCGGATGATTGCGCAAGTGTACCCGTAACCCAGCCACCAGGTGACACGGAGGAACATCGCTGGGTTTTAGTGGGTATTCTGGCCACTTCTTGGCCTGCTTGAGTCCCACACTACCTTCCGGAAGCGTCGCAGTCCGCTGCGCTGCTTCCGAAAGGTGTGCGTAAATGCATTTCCCAGCGTCAAAAAAAAAAAAAAAAAAAAAACAAAAGGCGAACATACTCGACGCACTGCAGTATTTAGTTGAACTTTATTTAGTTGATGGTCAAGTCAAGATAGCTTGCATCCACATAATTGAGGATTGAGAGAAATAAGGATTGTTGTACTAACATAATTTTAGCAGGAATGTGGAAAAAATAACGTAGACGCCTGAAAGAACCCAGCGCAGCCACATAGTAACACTGTATTATTTGAATAAAAACACATAAACTGTTCAGCGTTCTTAACTAAGAGACCAGCCGGTCAGTAGTTATTTGTTCCGCTTATATTATTCGCTATAACGTAACTGCATCGCAATCGCATCCACGTTTACGTTGCACTTGTACCAAGGGTGCATAAAACCGAGGAGTTGGTTGTGCTGGCGGTCGTCGAGAGGGAGGAGGTAGGAGTAGCTTTCCCCCCCTAGAGATAATATAGCCACATGCAACCAACTACCTACATGACGTATAATTAACTAGCTTTTGTCCGCGGCTTCACCCGCGTGAATTTCGGTTTTTCGAAAATCCCGCGGGAATTGTGGCTTTCCAGTTCCCGTTCCCGCTCCCTTTTTAAACTTTATACCTACTTTTAAAGAAGTTTGCTATAGTAGTCTACCTATAGCTGTAGCTGTAGCTGTAGATTTCGTTTTTCAAAATCCCGCGGGAACTGTAGATTTTTCAGGATAAAAGTAGCCCATGTGTTAAGGCAGGGCACAATCTATCTCCATTCAATTTCAGCCAAATCGGTTCAGTAGTTGCGGCGTTAAAGGGTAACAAACATACACACATACACGCATTCACACAAACTTTCGCCTTTATAATATTAGTATGATAATAAATATATCTGTTATTGATTAATTAACCGCACATCAATGAATATTCCAATGGTATGGAAAAGTTTTGCGATACCCCGAGAAATAAATAACCGGCCAAGTGCGTGGCGGGCCACGCGCAGTATAGGGTTCCGTAGTCACAATCCTCGAAAAACAGATATAACTCCTTAACCTGTGAACCCTACTTAGCCATGATAGTTTTCCTTTAAAATTATATATACTACTGCTGTGAATTTTTTCAAGTTCCTATATACTGCCATTTGGCTGATAGAGGGGGGGGACACTTGACTTTAATAAAAATTAGCACTTTAAAACATCATATTTTACAAACGAATCTAGAAATCGAAAAATGATGTTCCCACAACCACAGTATTTTTAAAAGACCTATTCAACGATACCCCACACTATGGGGTAGACGAGAAAAAAAATATTCATCCCCACTTTACATGTAGGGGAGCTACCCTAAACAAAAATATTTATCAAAATTTTATTTCACTACTTTGTCGGCGTGATTAATAATTATACCTATGCCAAATTATAGATTTGTAGCACTAATAGTCTCTGAGATTAACCGAGGACGGACGGACAGACCGACGGACGGACAGACAGACGGACGGACATGGCGAAACTATAAGGGTTCCTTGTTTACTACGGAACCCTAAAAAGAATACGTATGCATCATGTTATTCGAGGTAGTTAGTTATGAAAAAATAAAACTTTGAATAAGCCTTTTATTATATTACTAGCGGTCCGCCCGGCTTCGCCCGTGGTACATAATATATAGCCTATAGCACTCAGGGATCACGTACATATCCAACGGTGAAAGAATTTTCGAAATCGGTCCAGTAGTTCCTGAGATTAGTGCGATCAAACAAACAAACTCTTCAGCTTTATACTATTAGTGCTATTAGTATAGATGATCACAAGACATCTTATATCTATTAATTTATTGGTGATCGCGACTGCAACGACAGCTGACTTTCTTCAGCAAACCGTGACACTTCCCCAACTTCGACGTAAAGATATTATACTCTTAAAGATTTCTCGGAGAACGAGAAACGCGTGAACGACGTACTTCGCTCGGCGCTTTAAATCCTTTCAGTTTGGTTTTTAACTCTCGACACAAAAACGTCGGGGTGTTATAAGTTTGACGTGTCTGTGTGTGTGTGTGCTCGGTTCCCCCGTAGCGC
Source organism: Melanargia galathea (assembly GCA_920104075.1). Lineage (NCBI taxonomy): Eukaryota > Metazoa > Arthropoda > Insecta > Lepidoptera > Nymphalidae > Melanargia > Melanargia galathea. The sequence continues at coordinate 1,764,363 of OV049860.1, forward strand.
TCAAACGGGTGAACCGATTTGAATGCGGTTTTCTTTGTTTGAAAGGCGAAAAACATATTCATTGAATTTTAAAATTCAATAGGTAGGTAGGATACATATTTGATTTTGGTTAAACATTCTCGTCAAATATCCGAATTTCATTTCGGTCACTATTTCCGTCTATAAGCTAGAGATTTGTGACTTACGGACGGACAGACAAACAGAGTGATATTAATAGGGCTCCGTTTTGCCCTTTGAACCTTAAAAATTATTAGAAAATCGTTATGATGATTGAAAAAATTATCCTAATTCACTGATCAGTAATATTGTCATAATATTAATTTGAAACAAAAGGGTGGTCAAAGCGCCTACAATCGTGGTGGCGGGCTCACTTTGGCAAGTAGCATGCCGGTGAACCGGCAAGTAGCATGCCGGTGAACCGGCAAGTAGCATGCCGGTGAACCCTTTTTAAAATCATCACCGCATCCCGGAAATGCGGATCGTCAAATGTTAAATGCGGCAGAATTAGTGCAGCTCTGCCGCCGACTGCCTTCCGACGTAGGCATGTACCACCCGGAGTGATAGCATCGTAACTCACTAATTATACACCATTCTGATTTAAACTTCGATAGCGCGAGGCAGGAATTTCGCTCAAAACTACACGATTACAACGAAATAATTATTTTTTTTACCACAGGAATATTTTATTATGCTTATTGAAAATTATGAATAAATAATAGCAGGTTTTTTTATTCAAACAACTGACGATTGTGGTTTTTGCTCCCTTTTTACTTCAAGATTTATGATTAGCGCCATCTATGAGCTACTTGTTGCACTAATAAAATAAGCCTCTATATTATCCTGGAGTGCTGCAAATAAAATTGCATACAGTATAGTAGTTTTTAGGGTTCCGTACGTAAATGGTAAAAAAACGGAACCCTATTAATGTCACTCTGTTGTCTGTCTGTCTGTCTGTCCGCCGGTCACAGGTCTCTAGCTCGTAGACGAAATGAGTTACATACCTGAAATTTTGGTATTTGACAAAAACAAATATTGAATTAGAAATTGAATTAAATTATTTTTCAGGGGGGCTCTCATTCATACATGAAAAAGGAGCCGGAAAAAAAAATTCTAACCCTAGCTTGTGGGGTATCGTTGTTTAGAGCTCATTGAATAGAGTACGAATATATATATTTTTTCCCTCTCTCCTACGCGAGCAGCTTATGCCCAGCAGTGGGAGGTTAAAAAGGCTATAGTCACAGATACCCCGCTTCACCCATCGATCGTTGAAAGCCCTATGCGCCTTGCTCACCTGTCGCGAATACGTTTCTGCGACAAGCGACCTTTCGCATGTAAAGAGATAAAAAGCGCATCAAAGACTTCACCCCTATTTTTTAGATTATATAAAATTTTATTTTATTTCTAAATATTTTAATTAAAATGTGCACATGAATAAATAAATAAATAAAAAAATCCCAAAAAAATTGATAGTTTAGTTAGTTAGTTTAAACGAATCTGTAGGTACGAATTACGATGCATCAATACTAGGCGTTCGGAAATTAAGATCCAAGGAAGTTAAGTAGGGGATGAAAGTTTATGTTATTTGTAAGTATACATATGGATGAAGTCACGAGCATCATATAATTATGTGTTCCTCTTAAACAAAAAATGACAATTTAATTTCACAGTTAACGAGTCGTGGCGGTTTCGCTATTTTTATTTCGCTGCTGCTGCAGGCCACAATAAAAACAAAATAGTACTCCAGTGTGGACACGCCGCGAGGAAAATGTAGTAGGTATATTCGATACTCGGGTTCGATACTGGGTCGGGCAAATAAGCGTTAAGTATTGAGTTTTTGTCAAGAAATTCTCAGTGCCAGCCCGGAGTTGGCGGTGTTACACCCCTGTGCCTAGGAGAGCACGAATCACGATAAGCAGTCGGTCCCGGTTATTATCACTATCATGTGACAATAGTTGTCAAAGCCCCCTAACCCGCATTGGAGCAGCGTGGTGGGTCTGAGCTCTCTCATAAACCTCCTCTCTCATAAAACCTCTCATGGGTTAAAAAGGCTGTAGTGGTGGAGTATCTCACATACGAATAAGGGCTTCGCTCATGTGCCCTGATATGTATGTACCCTACTGATGTACCCTATTTTCATCGTTATCATCATCGGCGCTACAGCCCTTCGTGGGCTTGGGCCGGCTCAAGAAGATACTTCCACCGATCTCTTTAGCGTTCGTTTTCCAGTTTGTTTATTCCTGCGGTCAGTATAGCTAGGAAACGAGACTGAAAATGCAATATTATGTTTGAATTTTTTCTTGCTTTATAGGCTAAATACTAATTGTGTTCATTTGAAGCTTGTGTGTCTGCTAGAAGTACTTCAGAATATTGATGATCGGTTGTGTGTCACTTACAAAACTAAAGAACTTTGACTTGCAATCACATCTACAAGTTTATCGTATTTTTCAAATTTCGTAAGATTACTGTCACGCGAACTAGAGTTGTGAGGGGGCTGAAAAAGCTCCAACTTCATGCAAGGCCAGAACTTGCCATGACGCACCGTGCATCTCGATACTTTAAATTAAAAGGAAAAACATTTTCCCATACAAAATGTTCATGGGTTTCGTAACTGTCAAACATTTAATATTCATCTCATCGATACGGTATTCTCTCTCACCCGTACTTATAATAATTCTTCTGTACGTGTATTGTCACCTAACTCCTCCTAAACGGCTGACCCAAGCATTTACACAAAATGTAATTTACTAAAAATTATCTTACGAATATATGACAATTTGAAAATTAATAATTATTAATGCTAAAGCTGCTTTTAAAAAAATGCAATAAAAAAGGAATTCAACCGTCTCTTCCTGTTTCTCTGGCACGTCTGGTGGCCATTTGCATTACTTTCTACGCATACATGCCCAAACAAAAAGTTTTGTTGTTAAAAAAAATCATGTCACTTGCAATAAAACAGATATTAATTATATTAATACATTATTCTATTTATTTGTTGTAAATCGTACAATATGATTAAAGTAAATAAGCAATAATTAATAATATTATTTTGTTGTAATATTGTTTTAACTTCGTTGCGTTTTGTGCAATGGAATATATAACTACAACCTTCTTGATTTTGTGTAACGAAACTTATTATATTTCAATATGCCAATGTGACATTGTCACTGTTTTAGTTATGTGTGATGCTAGTGACGTCTAGTCTGTTTACATTTTGAATGTTTATTGTAGCGCAGCGGAGACCAATATTAATTCTATGGTTTATTGTTTTTCCTTACCAACGACTTTTGCTATATTATACGGATTCGATCTCGCCTACTCGCCGACTTTACGCTTTTCTACGGATTCTGATTTTTGTTCGTGATTTGGATAACATTGTTGAGGTGCATTAAATGTCAGTTGAATGTAAACATGATGCCTTTGATATGATGCTAAGACATGATGTGTCTTCGTTAGATTCTACATTGCAAACTACTCTCAACATGGACATCGTTGCAACAGGTATGTTAAGTATAGTGCGCGCTAAACAAATAGTTCAAATCGGCAGGAACGATACACGGCTTTCCTTACTAGTTTAACAATCATAAACTACACATAACCTAGAATCATTTTCAAACTTAAACTAAGATTTATTCAAAAACGGCAGCTCCTAGAGGTATTAAAATGGTGTGTTTGGTTATCAGGAATAAATCTGCAATAAATGCTGCATACAACACGCTTGTAAACGACTGGGTTACACGCCCATAGAATTTTGGGCATTCTCCTTTGTATGTATATTTCAATGGGTTTCTGGATGGAGTTTTAATATAATAACAACAGCAACACTTGACACACGCGGCGGTGAACAAGGTGTTCAGTGTCTGCGAGCGCATGCCGAGCGATGCATAGATAGTCATCCTGTAGGGTCTGGGAAGACCCCGAGAAAAACAGGGCCGACAGTAGTCGAGCTGCACACGTCCAACTCCGTACGTCAAGTTGGACTATAAGCCCGTGGCCCGTGTGCATCCAGCCGGTGACTGGAGTTACTCCACCTACAATATGCCTCACGTTATATACTCTCAGAGAGGAATTTCATGAGCGCGAGCTCATATACTGCACTTCAGTAGCAGCGCTGTCTATGGCAAACTACGGTAACGTTTTGGTCATCATACTTCGAAAACATCCATTTGTGTATGGACACCGTCTTTTCACAGATTTCAGAACCTATTTGCGAATTGAAAATTGTCGGTTAAGGGGGTCCGTCTCAGTCAGCTAGGCATCATAGCCATGGAGCAACAGATGGCGTTGTTGTTAAAATATACGACAATGTTGCACACATAAGTAATATTTATAACTAGCTGACCCCCGCAACTTCGTTCGCGTGAATGTAGGTTTTTATATAGGATCGGATCGGATCCCATAATTCTTTTATGTACCTAAACTAAATGTAGCCTAAGTTACTCCTTATAACATTGAAGAGTTTTCGGAGATTAGCTGGAACAAATAGACAGACCACCAAACATAAATTTAAACGCACACCAGTTTAAAATAAGCCGTACGTTCAAAGATCCGGGTCCCAAGTTATTTGAACCCAATACTCAGGGTTGTAATGTCTGTCATTTCTGAACTAAAAAACCTATGACCTTGAAATATTTACGGGACAATATATAAAGTACTACCTTTCTAACAAAAAAAGAATGAGTGAAATCGAACAACGCGTTAATGAATTACAGCTAAATACACGTTTTAACTTTCATCCCCTCTCCCAAGGGAACCGTGCTGAATTTCGGGATAAGAAGTATCCTATGTCCTACCTCGGAGTATAAACTCAAATCGTACCAAGTTTCATTCGAATCCATTCAGTAGTTTCGGCGTGATGCGCGGCCAAGATACAGACAGACAGACAGACAGACAGACAGACAAAAATGAAAAAAATTACAGTTTTGGATTCAGTATCGATTATAGAGTGCCCTCCAATAAAAATTTTCAAAATATCTTCAATGTACAGAATTGGATTTGTTACAGTTTTATTATATTATAGATATGAATTTAGATTCTTTATTCTAAAATCTATTATCTTCTATCAATCTATCTATCTTTCTATATATATATAATAATATAAAGTAGCTTGTCCTGACTGATTATCAACGCACAGTCTAAACCACTGAAACTTGAAATTTTCACCGCAGCTTTCTTTTATAACGTAGGCGCACATTAAGAAAGGATTATTGCGAATTCAATCCCTAAGGGGGTTAAATAGGGGATAAAAGTTTGTATGAAAGTCCGTCATTTTTCAAGTTATATCCATGAAAATTGGTATTTAGGTTTCGGTTGAAAATAAAGAGTTACAAGTTTAAAGAAATTTGGAAAAACTACTCCCAAGTGGGTTAAATGGGAGTTGAAAATTTGTATGAAGGTCCGTCATTTTTCAAGTTATATCCATGAAAATTGGTAATTAGATTTTCGGTTAAAAATAAAGAGTTACGAGTTTAAGAAATTTTTGAAAATATAGACCTAAGTGGGTTAAATGGTGGATGAAAGTTTGTATGAAAGTCGGTCATTTTTAAAGTTATATCAATGAAAATCGGTATGTGTACTGTCGGTTAAAAATAAAGAATTACGTGTTTCAGGAATTTTCGAAATTCCACCCCCAAGTGAGATTTATAAGAATCCAAGCGGGCGAAGTCGCTGGCATCTGCTAGTAAGTAAATAAATACAGGAGGCTAATTTCGTCCTCATTCCGTCTTTTTGTTTGTTACCTACTACGCTCACTACAGTCGAGCAGCGCCTTTTAATTGTATATCAGCGTTTTCGTGCGGGTGTTCTTCGATTGCTGATGTAAAAATCAAAGGCGCTGCTCGATTGCAGCGCGCGTAGTAACAAATAAACCGGTCAAGTGCGAGTCAGACTTGCGCACCGAGGGTTCCGTACTCCAGAAATCTGTTTTTCATTAGTTTGTCTTAAAAGGTAAGGTACTAATTAAGCTAGGCCTCTAAATTGTATGAGCACTCATACTACTCAGAGGTCTATCTTAATTGGCTCTACTATGTATGTATGGGGACACCCTTTAATTTCCAACTTTTTTTAGTTTTTGGAATTTTTCCTTTATTTGTGCTGTAAGACCTGGCTTTTTGCCAAATTTCGTATTTCTAGGTCAACTGGAACTACCATTTAGGTTTTCGACCCAAAATCTAATAGGGTACTTCCGGTTGACCTAGATTTGTCAATTTTGGTCAAAAGCAAGGTCTTATAGATCAAGTAAAGGTAAAATTCCGAAAAATAAAAAAAGTTGAAAATTAGGGTAAATTTTGGTACTTACAAGTATTCGTGAAAATCTAAATTTGCCCATATTTTTTTATTGTGTGGACTCAGGACCTTAATTTTTATAAACCTCATAGGGACCATAGACCCTAGTATCTGGTATAAATTTCAGTTTGCTAGGTCCACCCGTTCCTGAGAAAATCGGTGGTGACACACGGACAGACAGACGGACAAGAAAGTGATCTTATAAGGGTTCCTTTTTTTACCTTTTGAGGAACGGAACCCTAAAAGACGGAATTGCCCTGTAGGCATTAGTCCCCCTCTGACTGTATTATGTAGGTAGGTAGGTAAAAACTTAGGTATAAACTTTCCTCTTGAAATGTCTCAATAATGGTCAAGACCGCGTGTAAATCCACTTTGAGGTTTTGAGCGAACACACAGATAAACCCAGATTATAAGTAGTAGACCGTGTACCTACGTATGGTACCTAGGTAGTTATTTCATATCACTTAGATTAGATCCATATTGTAATTATATCTTCTCGTAGTTAGTACCTACCTACGTATCGCAGACCTATTAGATATCTAGAAAAACAAAACGTTTAGGATCTGTTTCACCACCTTCTGATAAGTGTCGGATTACGGATAGTTTATTCAGATAAGTACCACCAAAACCGACAAAACCGTGCCTTCAAGCGATTTAGCGCTCCGGTACGATGTCGGATAGAAAGCGATCAGGGGTAAATATGGGTTTAACAACGAATCAATTGACACCTCAATCATCAAAATCTAAAAAAAAAATAGTTTAGGCGCTACGGTGGAACACACAGAATCTCGTACAAAAATTGGATACAAACATACATACATATTACATAGATTGCTAAAATTATAACCCTTCCTTTTGGTTTTGCCGTAGTAGGTTAATAAAAGCTGTCATAGCTCTCCCGCTAGTTAGCCCGCTTCCACCTTAGACTGCAACGTCACTTACCATCAGGTGAGATCGCAGTTAAGGGATAACTATATGAAAAATTTTTTTTAGCTTAACTATAGGTCTATATAAATACTAGTAATGCGCGTGGGTGCGCGGCCCGCAAGCGGACCGCGAGGTTTCGCTTTCGGGTATTTTGGTTTGAGCAGCCTCCATCTATCTCTCGCCTATTCCTAATCCTCGATCATTATCACTCTCCATATTTTTTCTTCGAATCATTATGCTCATCAAGTAGAACTTAAGGTCTTAATCATCTTTTGGCAAAAACCACTCTTCCATCTTTTATACTTGGTGAGATAGACACCGATGTTTGTATGGCCACCATTTGGACTTTTTTTCAGCTCACTGCCAATTGGATGATGTTTCGAGTATTTTTTGTTTGAGCACCTCCTACCTATCTTCAATACCCTGCCCGGGCTCCTCAACCAACTTCCAAACCCTCAATCATCATGTCTTCCTATATTGTTCTTTGAGAGTTCTCAAAAAAACCGCATTAAAGCCTTGCATAGTTCACAACTTGTAGTCTCTTCAATATTCGCCATACATTTTCTATGGAAAAATAAATTCCGCCATTTTGAATTTTTTTTCAATTCAATAAGTAGACCTTTGGATCCTCATCATCTTTTGCGAAGAAACCACTCTTCCATCTTTTATACCCTCCGAGATGGAGACCGACGAAATTTGTATGGCGGCCATCTTTTTTTCGCCATTTTGAATTTTTTTTCAGCTGACTGCCAATTGGATGACGTTTCAAGTGACATTTGCTCGAGCACCTCCCACCTATCTTCAATACCTTAAGCGTGCCCGTCGCTCGTCTCTGAAATCCTCAATCATCAGCTCTCTCCATATTTTTCCTCTTAATGAATTTTTGTCCTCTATACGAAACCATTTGTGAAAAAAAAATTTTTCATACAAAATTTTACAGGAGGGGTGATCAATCAGTGAGTCAGTCAATGAATCAGCACGAGCAGCTATATATCTATACTAGTATGGCGCGTGGGTGCGCGGCCCGCTAAAGCGGACCGCGAGGTTTCATTATCGGGTATTTTTTGCTTGAGCAGCCTCCACCTATCTTCATCCATCTTCCAAACCCCCGATCATTATCACTTTCCATATTTTTTCTCCGATTCTTTTGTCATAATGAGAGTTCTTCCATAAAAACAAATTTTGAAAAGAAACTGTATTAAAGTCTTGCATAGTTTCCAACTTGCATTATCTTCATATTCTTATAAAAAAAAGATGCTGTGATAGCCTAGTGGTTAGGACGACCGACTTTTAATCGGAGGTCGTTTCGATCCCGGGCACGCACCTCTAACTTTTCGGAGTTATGTGCGTTTTAAGTATTTAAATATCACTTGCTTTAACGGTGAAGGAAAACATCGTGAGGAAACCTGCATGCCTGAGAGTTCTCCATAACGTTCTCAAAGGTGTGTGAAGTCTGCCAATCCGCTTGGCCAGCGTGGTAGACTACGGCCAAAACCCTTCTCACTCTGAGAGGAGACCCGTGCTCTGTAGTGAGCCGGTAATAGGTTGATCATGATGATGATGATGATGATTATCTTCAATATTCGTCGTACATGTTGTATAGATAAATAAATTCCGTCATCTTGTTTTTTTTTCTATCTAACTATCAAGTAAATCACGTTTTGATGATCTTTTGCCAAAAAACACTCTTCCATCTTTTATAATCCGTGATATAGACACCGACGAAATTTGTATCGCCGCCATCTTGAATCCGCCATTTAGGACTTTTTTTTCAGGTCACTGCCGATTGGATGAGGTTTCGAGTAACTTTTGTTTGAGCACCTCCTACCTATCGTCAACACCCTAGCCGTGCTTTTCACCCGTCTCCAAAATCCTCAATCATGAGCTCTCTCCATATTTTTCCTCCGCATGAATTTTTGTCTTCTATACGAAACCATCAATAAAAAAAACTTTGTTTGAAAACGTGAATTCCGCCATCTTGATTTTTTTAGATAGAAGTAGATCTTTAGTTCTTGATCATATTTTTCGAAGAAACTACTCTTCCATCTTTTATACTTGGTTAGATAGGCACTGACGAAATTTTTATAGCCGCCATCTTGAATCCGCCATTTTAGTATTTTTTTTAGATCACTGCCAATTGGATGAGGTTTCGAGTAATTTTTGATTGAGCACCTCTCACCTATCTTCAATACCCTGATCGTGCTCCTCACCCATCTCCAAAATCTTCAATCATCAGCTCTTTCCATATTTTTCCTCCGCATGAATTTTTCTTCTATACGAAATCATCAGTGAAAACAACTTCTTGTGTGAAAGAAATAATTTCGATTTGATTCCGCCATCTTGATTTTTTTCTGTTCATCAAACTGTAGATCTTTAGGTATTAATAATCTTTTGCCAAGAAACCACTCTTCCATCTTTTATACTTGGTGAGATAGACACCCACGAAATTTGTATAGCCGCCATCTTGAATCCGCCATTTTGTTTTTTTTTTTCAGCTCTGTGCCAATTGGATGATGTTTTGAGTAATTTTTGTTTGAGCACCTCCTATCTATCTGCCATACCCTGCCCGGGCTCCTCATCCATCTTCCAAACCCTCAATCATCATGTCTTCCCATATTTTTCTTTGAGAGTTCTCCAAAGAACCGCATCAAAGCCTTGCATAGTTTACAACTTGTAGTTTCTTCAATATTCGCCATACATTTTCTATGGAAAAGTAAATTCCGCCATTGTGATTTTTTTTTCTATTCATCGAGTAGACCTTCCGATCCTGATCATCTTTTGCGAAGAAACCACTCTTCCATCTTTTATACCCTCCGAGATGGACACCGACGAAATTTGTATGGCGGCCATCTTTTTTTCGCCATTTTGAATTTTTTTCAGCTCACTGCCAATTGGATGATGTTTCGAGTGACATTTGCTCGAGCACCCCCCACCTATCTTCAATACCTTAAGCGTGCCATTCGCTGGTCTCTGAAATCCTCAATCATCAGCTCTCTCCATATTTTTGTTCCGAATGAATTTTTGTCCTCTATACGAAACCATTAGTGAAAAAAAATTTTTTCATACAAAATTTTACAGGAGGGGTGATCAATCAGTGAGTCAGTCAATGAATCAGCACGAGCAGCTATATATATATTAACTAGTTGCTCGGTGCGCGAGCTGCTAAAGCAGCTCGCGGGGGGCTTTCGACATTATATAACATGGGGCTGCACCCTATAATTTCGAAGATAATATAAGCATTTAAAAATTTGATCACGTAAGCACATAGACATCGCAAAAATAATAAGTTTGAGTAATAATAACATGGGGTTGCACCCTGTAGTTTTGGAGATATAAGCTTTTAAAAATCTGACCATGTGAGCATATTATAGACATCGCGAAAATTTGAGTACCAACAACATGGGCCTGCACCCTATAGTTTCGGAGATATAAGCTTTTAAAAGTCTGACCTAGTAAGCACACAGACATCGCGAAAATAAGAAATTTAAGTACCAACAACATGGGGCTCCACCCTATAGTTCCATAAATATAAGCTTTTAAAAATCTGACCATTTAGGCACACAGACATCGCAAAAATAAGAAGTTTGATTACCAACAACATGGGACTGCACCCTATGGTTACGGAGACATGAGCTTTTAAAAATCGGACCACGTAAGCAAACAGACTTTGCGAAAATAAGAAGTTCGAGTACCAACTACATGGGACTTCACCATATAGTTTCGGATATAAGCTTTTAGAAATCTGACCACGTGAGCATAAAGACGAAGATAAGAAGTTTGAGTACTAACAACATGGGGCTGCACTCTACCCTTCTGTATCCTTCACTTGTCTCCAAAATCCTCAATCATCAGCTCTCGCCATATTTTTTCTCTGAATGAATTTTTATCTTCTCTGTGAAACCATTTGTGAAAAAAAAAATCATACAAAATTTTACAGGAGGAAATTTTTGGGGAAATCTCGAAAAGTCCCCGGTCGGTCGCTAGTCGGTCCCTAGTTGGTCCCTAGTCGGTCCATAGTCGGTAAATAGTCGGTCCGTAGTCGGTCCCTAGTCGGTCCGTAGTCGGTCCGTAGTCGGTCCCTAGTCGGTCGCTAGTCGGTCGCTAGTCGGTCCGTAGTCGGTCCATAGTCGGTCCGTAGTCGGTCCCTAGTCGGTCCCTAGTCGGTCCGTAGTCGGTCCCTAGTCGGTCCTTAGTCGGTCCCTAGTTTGTCCATTGTCAGTCCCTAGTCGGTCTCTAGTGGGTCCGTAGTCGGTCCCTAGTCGGCCCGTAGTCAGTCTGTAATCGGTCCCTAGTCGGACCGTAGTCGGTCCCTAGTCGGTCTACCTAAGTTGGTCCGTAGTCGGTCCCTAGTTGGTCCCTAGTCGGTCCATAGTCGGTAAATAGTCGGTCCGTAGTCGGTCCCTAGTCGGTCCCTAGTCGGTCCGTAGTCGGTCCGTAGTCGGTCCCTAGTCGGTCCCTAGTCGGTCCCTAGTCGGTCCTTAGTCGGTCCCTAGTTTGTCCATTGTCAGTCCCTAGTCGGTCTCTAGTGGGTCCGTACTCGGTCCCTAGTCGGACCGTAGTCGGTCCCTAGTCGGTCCGTAGTCGGTCCCTAGTCGGTCTACCTAAGTTGGTCCGTAGCCGGTCTCTAGTCGGTCCGTAGTCGGTCCCTAGCCGGTCCCTAGTCGGTCCGTAGTTGGTCCCTAGTCGGTCCCTAGTTGATCCCTAGTCGGACCGTAGTCGGTCCCTAGTCGGTCCGTAGTCGGTCCCTAGTCGGTCTACCTAAGTTGGTCCGTAGCCGGTCTCTAGTCGGTCCGTAGTCGGTCCCTAGCCGGTCCCTAGTCGGTCCCTAGTCGGTCTACCTAAGTCGGTCCGTAGTCGGTCTCTAGTTGGTCCATAGTCGGTCTCTAGTCGGTCCCTAGTCGATCCGTAGTCGGTCCCTAGTCGATCTCTAGTCGGTCCGTAGTCGGTCCGTAGTCGGTCCCTAGTCGGTCTCTAGTCGGTCCGTAGTCGGTCCCTAGTCGGTCTCTAGTTGGTCAGTAGTCGGTCCCTAGTCGGTCCCTAGTCAGTCTCTAGTCGGTCCGTAGTCGGTCCGTAGTCGGTCCCTAGTCGGTCTCTAGTCGGTCCGTAGTCGATCCCTAGTCGGTCCCTAGTCGGTCTCTAGTTGGTCCGTAGTCGGTCTCTAGTCGGTCTCTAGTCGGTCCGTAGTCGGTCCGTAGTCGGTCCCTAGTCGGTCCCTAGTCGGTCCCTAGTCGGTCCCTAGTCGGTCCCTAGTCGGTCTCTAGTCGGTCCGTACTCGGTCCCTAGTCTGTCCCTAGTCGGTCCGTAGTCGGTCTCTAGTCGGTCCGTAGTCGGTCCCTAGTCGGTCCCTAGTCGGTCCGTAGTCGTTCTCTAGTCGGTCCGTAGTCGGTCCCTAGTCGGTCTACCCTAGTCGGCCGTAGTCGGTCCGTAGTCGGTCTCTAGTCGGTCCCTAGTCGGTCCCTAGTCGGTCCCTAGTCGGTCCCTAGTCGGTTCCTAGTCGGTCCCTAGTCGGTCCCTAGTCGGTCCGTAGTCGTTCCGTAGGCGGTCTCTAGTCGGTCCGCAGTTGGACCCTAGTCGGTCCCTAGTCGGTCCCTAGTCGGTCCGAAATAAATTCCTCCATTTTGAATTTTTTTTTTCTAGTGATCAGGATCCGAAGGTCCTGATCATCTTTTGATAAGAAACCACTCTTCCAACTTTTATACCCTTTGATGGACACTGATGAAATTTGTATGGCGGCCATCTTTTTTCCGCCATTTTGAATATTTTTCCAGCTCACTGCCAATTGGAAGCCGTTTCGAGTGACATTTGCTCGAGAACCTCCCACCTATCTTCAATACCTTAAGCGTGCCCTTCACCCGTCTCCGAGTTCCTCAATCATCAGCTCTATCCATATTTTTTTTCTGAATAAATTTTTGTCTGTTTTGTGAAACCATTTGTGAAAAAAAAAATCATACAAAATTTTACAGGAGAAAATTTTTGGGGAAAATCTCGTAAACTACCCCGAAGGTGGCAACACTGTTTACATTTATCGATACTGCCGGTTAAGTTACACAGTCGATTCATACATTTCAACTTTCCAAAATGTGGCTAGCTGCCTCAAAAACATGTTCAAAATCAATTCCAAAACAAATAAAATACAAAATGGCCGTCAATTCATTTTACAGATTTATTTTAGAAAGTTGAATAATTTTTCCATTAAGTACAGGAGATACCGCTCCTGATGACGTTTCAAGTTTTCATCTCGCTCGCACACAGGCGAAATGATCACCCCTGAAAAAAGACCGTATCGCGATAACAACTTTTTCTTTGATAAATTTCAGTGTTGCCTGTCCCTGGCGATAAAAATATCCAAATTTCGTTTGTACAGGTAAAAAATGTAGTTGCTCATACTCGGATTTTGCAAAAAGTTCGTATTTCGATTTTTTAATTTTTGGGGTAGATCTTGTAATTTCCCAAAAAATGGGGTATTTTTTTCACCAATCTATACTTCAAGTCTGTACATACAATAGCTTCATAGAAGTAGAAACGCTCCGATGTTGTCAACTGTGTGTAATTTGAATTTTAAAATTGCATTTTTTCGTACCTCAAACTGAATGGCCGCCACGACAGCCGCCATTTTGAATATTTAAAAACCACTCCCGATCTGTCAAAATACAGGATAATTGTAGACGGAAACAGGAAAAAAATATTATCTTCAACTAACCCGTTTCGGTGCTGTGGCGCCGCGGTTTGGGGTCGAAAAATCGAAAATTTGAAAGACTACAGCTAAGCCGCCATCTTGTTTTTTAAATTTTTTCTACATTTTCTATTAATCGTTTCCTAATTTCTTCTAGAATTGCGAGTTGTAACGAAATCGGTAGGAAAACAAAAATGTTACAAAAATCACGTCGGCCGCCATCTTGTTTTTGTTTGAGCAGCACTTTTCTATCTATAATACCCTTCCCGGGCTCCCCAACCATCTTACTAACCCTCAATCATCATGTCTTCCCATATTTTTCTGTGAGAATTCTCTGAAGAACCGCATCAAAGGCAATTCAATATTCACCATACATTTTCTATGAAAAAATGAATTCCGCCATTTTGAATTTTTTTTCCATTTATCAAGTAGACCTTCGGATTTTAATCATCTTTTGCTAAGAAACCACTCTTCCATCTCTTATACCCTCCGAGATGGATACCGATGAAATTTGTATGGCGGCCATCTTTATTCCGCCATTTTGAATTTTTTTTCAGTTCACTCCCAATTGGACGACGTTTCGAATGACATTTGCTCGAGCACTCCCCACCTATCTTCAATACTTTCAGCGTGCCCTTCACCCGTCTCCGAAACCCTCAATCATCAGCTCTCTCCATATTTTTTTCGGAATAAATTTTTGTCTTCTTTGTGAAACCATTAGTGAAAAAAAAATTTTTCATACAAAATTTTACAGGAGGAAATTTTTGGGGAAATCTCAAAAACTACCCTAAATGTGGCAACACTGTGTATATACCTCGATACTGCCGGTTGAGTTGCACAATCGATTCATACATGTCAACTTTCTAAAATGTTGCCAACTGCCTCAAAAACATGATCAAAATTTTCAGAAACACTCAACAACAATACAAAATGGCCGCCAACTCATTTGACAGATACATTTTAGAAAGTTTTATAATGTTACCATTAACTACAGGATATACCGCTCCTGATGACGTTTACATGTTCCATCTCACTCGCACCCAGGCGAAATGATTGCCCCTGAAAAAAGACCATGTCGCGGAAATCACTTTTTCTTTGATAAATTCCAGTGTTGCCAGTCTTTGGTGACAAAAATACCCAAATGTCGTTTGTACAAGTAAAATACGTAGTCGCTCATACTCGGATTTTGCAAAAAGTCCGTATTTCAATTTTTTTATTTTTGGGGTAAATCTTGAAATTTCCCCAAAAGTGGGGTATATTTTTTACCACCAATTTATACCTCAAGTCTATACATACAATCGCTTCATAGAAGTCGAAACGCTCCGATGTTGCCAACTGTGAGAAAATTTAATTTTAAAATTGCGTTTTTTCGTACCTCAAACCAAATGGCCGCCACAACAGCCGCCATCTTGAATTTTTAAAAACCGCTTCCATTCTGTCAAAATACAGGATAATTGTAAGCGGAAACAAGAAAAAAAAATTATCCTCAATTACCCCGTTTCGGAGCTGTGGTGCCGCGGTTTGGGGTCGAAAAATCAAAAATTTGAAAAATCTAAATCTCGGCCGCCATCTTGTTTTTACAATTTTTTCTTCTTTTTCTATTAATCGTTTACTAATTTCTTCAATATCTGCGAGTTTTAACAAAATCAGTTGAAAAACAAAAAAGTTACATAAATCACGTCAGCCGCCATCTTGTTTTTCTGAAATGTCATAATTTTTCCCTACTCGACTCCCCCACCCGAACACATCTCCCATACATAATTGTATCGTTTTCTGTCTCTTTCTAGGAGAACAATTATGTCAATGAGTGAGTGAGTGAGTGGTAATCGAGCTATATATAGTATAATAATAAATATGGCCTAGTGGCTAGGATTCCTTGATCCTTCCTCTTACCCAGAGGCTCGGGTTCGATTCCCGGTAATGCCATCCAATTTTCTTGTTTTTGGAGGGCAAGTTATCAATATTTAATAAGTAGGTACCTACGTAGTTATTTTCTCAAATAAATACCTAGGTCTAACTAGGTATTTATTTGAGAAAATATCTACGTACCTAGTTATCTAGGTACGTATATATTTTCTAGTTGCTTCTGCATACGTTACAACTTCTGATATGTAATGCATGTATGAAAGTAGGTATATTTTTGAAATTAAAACAAAATGCTCTTTCGAGATTTTATTGTATGCACCCAAAAAAATAATAAAAAAAAACCCACCACCAAAAAATAATAATAAAACTAAGTAAAACGTGCTAAAACAAAAAGCACCCGGCAAATGCTTACTTAAATAACTATGGAATAAATATTTTTAAAATGGAAACGATAAAACTTAACAGCGGACGATGCAGAGCCCTCGGAATAATTTTCTAACGCAGTTGAGGCTAACAAAAGTAATTAAAAAAGTTAAAACAATAAAACTTAAAGTAATTCTATAACTAATAAATCAAAGAAAACAAGTTATCAAGTCTTTATAAAGTTTGGTGAATCCCGGCTTATCCACAAAACGTGATTTTGTTATTATTACATTACGGAATAATGAAAATATCACTTTTGTGGCACTGTGGGATATCGGCTTACAGACGAAAAAACGATCTTGGTATTATTCATCGAGTTAGAATAATACAAAGATCTGAAACAAAATAACTTAACCTAACACCTTAATCTAAACAAAATCCTCCGAAAAAAAAAACAATAAAATAATCGTTGACGGTGCAGATTTACAGTAATAGGTGGGCTAGGCAAAACTCTCAAAAAAAATACATCTATCTCAATAAAGTCTATCTGTGGCAGAAGGTTTGTGTGTTGTTCTGTCAATAGCTGCAATTAACTTATGGTAGGCCTTGAATAATACGAATCACGAGAATAACATTGAGATAAATCTAAACTGTTTATCCTCCAAAAAAAAAAACTTAACTTAACTATGCTTAGAACGTAGTCTAGGTATATCTAATTAGGCGATGTTATGACGTCCATTGGAAAATTTGAATCGAGCGTAGCGAGAATAAAATTAGCAAATGAATGAACTAACTAAACAATTACCTATCTATTCCTCCAAAAAAAAAAAAGAAACTTAGTGTATATGCAAAAACTATGTGCATGAAAAGTACAAATGTGTCACAAGAAGAAAATCATCAATCAGCAGTTGTGTGTTAATCTAAATTAATACCAATCCTCCAAAAAAAAAAAAAAACGTAGACAAGTAGCCTGCAGGATGGGTGAGGCTCTTGAGAATATGTGCTTGCAAAATACGAATAGTGTCACGAGAAAAAAAATTAGCAACTGGAATGTAGCAAAAATATATGTAAGGTTGGCGTAAGGTATTAGGGGTCCTCTATCGCCGTCGGGCGCGCTCTGTCCGCTGCCGCAAGGAGGTTGTGGCGTCGCGGCAGCTTACAGAGAATTGAGAACCCCCAATACTGCAACGTCAGTTCTGAAACAAAAAAAGTGATTATTAATCTATGATATTGAAAGTTAAACCGACTCCACCACACACTTAACAGTCCATATCTCGGAAACTACTGAACCGATTTCGATGAAACTGGCACTGTTCTCTAAGTTGATGTAAGTTTAAGCCAATAAAAGAAAAATAGTCACTATTCGATTAGGTTTTACATACATAGTAGGTACATCATATGATATTTGTTTGCAAGCCCTTATAGATTATAATATTATCATATGTGAATATTTTGCAGTCCCAGTAATATTACATGCATACTGTTACTGTCGAATTGATAACCTCCATTTTTGAAGTCGATTAAAAACATTATATTTTTCACAACAACATTGTACCTACCATTGCATTTTTTTACAGATCAGATGCAACTAATTAATAAAATTAGGTAAGTATATCGTTTTAAGAATAAACTACAAAAAAAATAATTAACAAAAAAAAGAGGATAATAAAAAAAACCCGCAAGATTGCGGAGCAGAAACTTTATAAAGGGTAAATTGTTTTCAATCTTTTTAAGAGTAGGTAGGTACAGATCCAAAAAGCATTTTGGTCGAAGAGGAATACAAAGAGAAAGCATAATAATATACCTATTTACTTTAAAAATAGTGAAGCGACGAGAAAGCATAAATATAACTTACATAATAGGCTCGGCATGCTCCCGCACTACAGGCTGCCGCGACCCCGCACGCGGCGCGGCCGCTCAGAGATGCGGGAGTCCCAGCAGAGGGCAACACTGAAACAAAAAGAGGTGTTTTAGAAAAAAATAAACCGGTGTATCGATCGAAATCGGTGTACCGATCAAAAATATATAAAGTGACATATGGGTACATTTATGCGCATAACGTCGTACTTAACAATTATAACTAGGCGTGTTATATACTAAAACCTTCCTGAAAGCGTAGATTACAATAATGAAAAAATCATCAAACATGGTTCATTGGTGTTTGAAATAATCGCGAACATACATACATACATACATAAGAGTCGAATAATAACCTCCTTTTATGATGTCACTTAAATAGATCACACTACTGAATCGCGCGCGCGCTCTACACGAAAAATGCTAGGATTAAGAAGTATGCACTCACTATTTATTCGATCGAAGATGACCCAGCGAGGTTTCTATCGAACATTCGGGGGAGCGCAGCGCGGAGCAGCGCAGCGCAGAACAGCGCAGCGCAGAGCATAGCAGAACTGAGCAGCGCAACGCAGAGCAGCGCAACGCAGAGCAGCACAGCGAAGACCATCGCAGAGCAGTGCAGCGCAGCGCAGCACGAGAGCGAGAGCACGGCGTCACGACGCGGCCGCTGACGATGACTCCTGCGACAAAACACCAAGAAATAGATTAATACTTTAAGTACCTACTTGACAACAATTGTGGATCTGACGAGAGTCGAGCCTATGTATGTACTATATCTCTCGGGTACCCACTATGGTAGTCGCCTGCGACTGTGTACACCACGGTGCCACGGCTCACACCCTTCACGGCTATGTATCCACTATCAATAAACACAATCTACCTACGAATCTACTTACTTACACTGATTTTGTAAATAAATTCCTCTACGAAAAATATGTGAATAAGTAAATACATAAAATTAATTTGCAATGCACATCAGATCCCGATTTGATCGGATACTAGGTAATTGATTTCTGTAAACCTGTAAAATAAAATTATGGTTTAACTCTATTTAATTTTTCCGAAATAAAAATTAAATATTCACTGTAGCGCCGAAGAACACTACCTAAGACAATATAATTTAGAAGTAAATCTAGAAAACACGTGCATGCGCCATTTTGTTTCACCTTTGCCACGTGTTGCATAAATCAAAATGGCTGACCTATCGAACAGAAAAATTAGGACTATTTCGATAACAATTACTTAAAAATCACCAGAAAAATTGTAAAATTATAAATTAGTAACTAAATAAACCCATGGAACGATGCCTCCAGCACGTAGCAAACCTCTGGGAAACCTATACAAAATGGCGGGCACTAGGTATATTTTAAAGGATTTAGAAAAGTTTTCATTAACTTTTACCACGTGCTGAATCGATCAAAAACTATATTTAATTTTTCCGAAATAAAAATTAAATATTTACTGTAGCGCCGGAGAACACTACCTAAGACAATATAATTTAGAAGTAAATCTAGAAAACACGTGCATGCGCCATTTTGTTTCACCTTTGCCACGTGTTGAATAAATCAAAATGGCTGACCTATCGAACAGAAAAATTAGGACTATTTCGATAACAATTACTTAAAAATCACCAGAACCAGAAAAATTGTAAAATTATAAATTAGTAACTAAATAAACCCATGGAACGATGCCTCCAGCACGTAGCAAACCTCTGGGAAACCTATACAAAATGGCGGGCACTAGGTATATTTTAAAGGATTTAGAAAAGTTTTCTTTAACTTTTACCACGTGCTGAATCGATCAAAACGGCTGAAGCTATCGAAGAAAAAATTTCACTTCACTAAAAATCACGAAACGGACCGATTACAAAATGACGGACACTATATTCCAAAGAAAATTTAGAAAACGTTTGATACACTTTTACCACGTGCTGAATCATCAGCGGACCTGTCTAAGGGAAAATTTCAGAATATTTCAACAAGAAAACTTAAAAATCATTATTAAACTACACGCTAACGTATTTTAACACTGTAAAAACTAAATAAATTCGCGAAAAGGCTGCTTTGAAAATATACAAAATGGCGGACGGCATGGATTCAGATTCGAAAATATGAATAACGCGAAACAAATTAGTACATAATATTATTTTAAAAGTACACACGTACACAGTATCGCGAAAAGTACATTTAGAGAAACCTATATACCTAAAAAACGCATAACTCACCCCAGCGGCCACGTGGACGTATCTGCAGACTGTGCCCTTCTGGACGTAGTGGTAAAACGACGTCTGAAGCGAATTTTGGTCGTCGAAAGAGGCCGAGCATCCGCGTCCTGGCGTTATATACCGGCGCGGTCGAAGTAGGGGAATATAGTGATGTGAAATGGACTAACTATTGATGAATATTTATCGATGTTTATGGCGTGATAACGTCTTATAAATCTATGAACGCCGGCTACACGCACGAAAAAGCATGACTCATTGTCACGTACCACGTGCAAGTGAGAGCGCGGAACAAGCGATAGAACGCACGATCGGCCTAAGCGTTCGGCTTGTGACACATCTATGTTTTCTTATGACGTTATTACGTAAAATTATCGTCCGTAAACCAACTTTACAGACAACCAATTTTTTTTTCTACAGGTACCAATACCTACTGTAATAAAATTGTTTTGTGTTTATTATACCTGTATTAGTTATACCTACCAATCTAAATTACTTTTTACTTATTCACATTAATATAAATATACTCTAAATACTAGCTCAAGTTTATAGGCTGACTGTAATCTGAAAGTTCATAGAAACGAATCCATGAAAGTAAAAAAATAACATTTTTCCTAACCGTTTCACCACAATAATGGATTTAAATATCTACAATACCTAACTTATTATTCCTTGTAGCACCTACTTAAGAACATAAATATTATTGTATATCATAAAATATTGGTATAACTATAAGGTAAAATGAAACATAGTAAATAATTAAATACTTAACTACCTAGGTATATAACATACAAACTTTAGTAAAAAAGCTTTTAGGATTCCATGATGTAAAACAATGAACCCTATATAGCTAAGTACCTAGTTTCATACAGTTCGTCCATTTGTGCGCCCGTTTGACAGTTGAAATTCGACAGTTTTTAGACAAATATAAATTAAAAATTTTAAAAACCCCTGACATTCGCCATTTTGTGGTGGCGACCATCTTGGATTTGCATAGTGCTATTATACTCGTCAAGCCCTTTCATTTGATACCCATATTGAGGGAATTGTGAAAAAATATGTAATCCGCCATTTTGTGGCGGCGGCCATCTTGGACCGATTTTCATCAAATATAGCTAAGAACACTCCCGACTAATTCACCTTTCAAATAAAAAAACCGTATTTAATTCGGTTCACCCGTTTATGCGCTACGGTACAGTAGCGGTACGGAACAGACATACACACACACACACACACAGATACGTCAGATTTATAGCACCCCGTCGTTTTTGCGTCGGCGGTTAAAATTTCAACCCGCGCCGCGCTGTGCAGAAGTGCGTAGTTTTGAAAAACGTTATTTCAAACCACTCGAACTTGAAAATTGAAAGAATTTTAAAATCAGTAAGAGCTTAACTACCTTCTTACTAACTAACTAATTCACTAAGTAAATAATATATTTAATTTACATGAAGTGGTTGTTCCTTCTCTGTACCTCGTAAAAAATGATAGTTTAAAATTGATACTTAATATAAAAAAACTGGATGTGTCTGTCTTTCACAGAATTATTCATTAAATTGAAACTAGGCACAGTAAATAGAACTTTATAGATACTATACTATACCATACTATACTATAGAATAGAACTTGGCTTATCATTGTTTTTACTGAAAATGTTTACAGACAAATTCACCTATATTTTTATTATTACAACACTATTTATTATTAGTGATTTAAGGCTTATTTCGTGGTTTATCGACATATTCTAATGTAAAAATTACGGGTACATACCACGATTAATTTGTTATTACTATTTATTATTTATTAATAATATTATATTAATACCACGGATTTGATCCGCAACTTCTTTCATATGATCCCAAAAATGCTCACTGCGCCTGAGTGCGCAGTGCGCAATAAACATTGTTGGCAAAAATTATTTTCTTTATTAAGTAGTTTATTTCAATTATTGTAATCAGTAAATTATATTATTAGACAGTAGTCGATAAATTGTTACTAAAATATGTACATTTCACATCCCTACAACCTTCATTCGATCTTCACTATTGCACGTACCCATGTTCCTTATCTACTTGTACCAAAGACTTAGTTAGTTATAAAATCGTGCAAAACTACCCTCATTTTAAAATTTAACCCAATGAAACTATAAAGCGCCCTACAAACGATCAATTCCTCTATCTAATTTACTTTGTTTGCCAGATTATGTGATAGTAGGTACCTATGCAGCTTTTTTGACAAATTTAAGACGAACAAGCACAATTTTGTCAATTCTATTAAATAATTATTGTTGATTTGTTGTTAAAAATCCTATACTATTTATTGCGCAGTAGGGACATATTGTTATAAAAAACTTCAATAAAACCGGCCAAGTGCGTGGCGGGCCACGCGCAGTGTAGGGTTCCGTAGTCACAATCCTCGAAAAACAGATATAACTCCTTAACCTGTGAACCCTACTTAGCCGTGATAGTTTTCCTTTAAAATTGATTATATACCCTACTGCTGTGAATTTTTTCAAGTTCCTATATACTGCCATTTGGCTGATAGAGCGGGGGGACACTTGACTCTAATAAAAATTTGCACTTTAAAACATCATATTTTACAAACGGATCTAGAAATCGAAAAATGATGTTCCCACACCCACAGTATTTTTAAAAGACCTATTCAACGATACCCCACACTATGGGGTAGACGAGAAAAAAAATATTCATCCCCACTTTACATGTAGGGGAGCTACCCTAAAAAAAATATTATCAAAATTTTATTTCACCACTTTGTCGGCGTGATTAATATTTATACTCATGTCAAATTACGGATTTCTAGCACAAATAGTCTCTGAGATTAACCGAGGACGGACGAACAGACGGACAGACGGACAGACATGGCGAAACTATAAGGGTTCCTTGTTTACTACGGAACCCTAAAAACGGAGGTTATTAATTCGGCACGTGTATATTATGTACTATTATTGAAACTGCAAAATATTCACATAATAATATGATTATCTTTAAGGATTTCGAAAGAAATATACAAAATTTCATAGGTGTATGTGTGTATGTTTGTTTGTCCACGAATTTCTCCGAAATTATTAATTCGATTGTGATCATTCTTTTTATTGGCTCACATTTACTTCAACTTAGGGAATAGAGCAGGTTTCATCAAAATCGGTTCAGTAGTTTTCAAAATATTATGGAATGTTAGGTGTGTGTTGAATTCGGTTTAACTTTCAACATTTTAGATTATCACTTGTATGTTTGTACGTTTGTCCGCAGATTTCTCCGAAACTATTAATTGAATTGTGACCATTCTTTTTTATTGGCTTACATTTGCTGCAACTTAGGGAACAGTGCAAGTTTCATAAAATTTAAGCCAAATAAAAAAGAATGATCTCAACTCTCAATACGATAAATAGTTTTGGAGAAATGCGAGGACAATCATACATATACAAACAAACAAACGTACACCTGTAAAATTTTGTATATTTGTTTGGAAGCCATATGTACTTATATACGTGTCGAATTGATACTACTTTTTTAAGTCGGTTAAAAATAACTGAAAGTAAAACACATTAATTAAGTACACAGTGCACTTCAATTGGAATATTGTCAATAACATCGATAACGCAACAAATTGACAAATTGCAATTGACGATCTGAAAGTCTTTAAATCATAGTGAATACGCTTCTTTTACCTACTAATCGCCGACTACCTTCAAATTATTTTTATAAAAGGAAATTCCTACTTATGGATGATTTTTGTATTATTTTACTTGCTGATTCTATATACGATGTCATTCCCGGAGGAACTCTTTTAGAGGATGAAAAGTATCCCATGTCCGTCTATCGCATGCAAGCTCTCTGTGGGTACTTACTAGTTAAATCTCAGGGATGAAGGTTTCGTGAACGTACAAAGATCACCATACCCCGGGGATCTCTTTTCCGGGATCAAGACTATCCTATGGCTGTTTCCAGGATGAAAGCTGTCCCTGTGCAAAGACTTTGCTCAATTCGACGAACGAAAACGACACAGGAAAGGAGAAAATGGCCGACTATCGTATCTGACTTTGTATCAAAATTTTAAGATTTTCTTTGTGTTTTACTGAGAAATAATCTTCTGTAATACCTACCAATTTTATTAACATACTTAATATACAAGATTATTAGCTATATCATATTTACAAGAAATATGCTACGTGTTGCTAACAGTGCCATGCTTGTACCTACCTATATACTTATTTGAATCGTAAGTCTTGGGCTAAAATATTAGAATATTCACCTTTCTAAAATGGCTAAAGATATACATAAGTATCTGCTAGAAATCTTTGAAATCCAGAAAATTAAAAACCACGTGTTGTTACATAACATTGTCATGCATGTACCTGTACATATTTGAATTAATTGGTTCAAATATTATAGGTATTTTGCATTCTAAAATGGCTAAAGAATCTGCTAGAAATCTTTGAAAAAATTTATATTAATTAATAAAGTTCCAAAAACAGCTACGGCTTACTTTCTATAGAAGTGTTATGTGCATTTTTACCTAAAGACTCAGTTACTGCAATCGCAAGAATAGTCGGCATTAATAATAGATACCATAATATATCTATCAATTCATTTTAATCATTATAGAAATTATTAGTGCACAAATATAAAAACGTACCTACCTACCTAAACTAACCTAACCCACAAACCTACTTAAACAATGTAGGTACCTACGTACGACCGAACGTGAGTACACCTACTGAACCTATAAAACAAATCAATAGATAAAAAAGATAGATAAATAAATAATAAAAATAATATATGGAAACCTTACTTTTTCAGTAACTCTTTATTTCAGTCGGTTTCATTTTTCTTAAATTATAGCTTGTTATTCAAATACCTAATTACAATTCAATTATTTATTAGCACATACTATAATACATATGTCGGTGTGTGTTATGCATACCTATCTACAAATATTGCAAAAGTTTGTTGTTACTAGTACAAATTGCCATACAATAAACCAGGTAGGTAGGTAGTAGGTACATAATTTATAACTAACAATATATATAAATCTCATTAATAGAAGTACTTAGAACCTAATATCAATCAAAGAAAATTATTTATACCTACGAATTATAAGACTAATTCAAAAGTTTAATAAATATTGAGTACCTACCTAATGTAAAAAATCAGCCAAGTGCGAGTCGGGCCTCGCTCTTTCAGGGTTCCGTACATAATTATGAACAATATAATATTTTGGGTCTAAGAAATATTTAATTTCCGAGCTAGACATCGCAACAAACCGTGAAAGAAAAACCCAAAAAAATGTTCGTTTATTTTGGTCACAGCTTATAAACTATTTAATAAATCGTTGTTTTCAGTATTTGTTGTTTAAATAGAGCATATATAGTACATAATATACTGAAATATCATATTCCCAACTAGTTTAGTTTTTGAGATAGCCCCCGTCACAAAAATGGTCTAAAACTGACAACTTTGATGGCCTCCCATTCCCTTATTTTTTGAGATAAAAATTAAACAAATATATATTTGTACTCTACTTAATGAGCTCTAAACAATGATACCCCACAAGCTAGGGTAAAGAAAAAATTTTTTTTCCGGCTCCTTTTTCATGTATGGGAGCCCCCCTGAAAAATAATTTAATTCAATTTCTAATTCAATATTTGATTTTGGGTTAACGTTTTACACTAAATACCAAAATTTCAGGTTTGTAACTCATTTCGTCTGCGAGCTAGAGACCTGTGACCGGCGGACAGACGGACAGACAGACAGACAGACAGACAGACAGACAGCCGAGTGACATTAATAGGGCTCCGTTTTTTACCCTTCGGGTACGGAACCCTAAAAACACAATTAACCCTGCATTAGGCGCGCACCAAAAACTCACGCAATTCGTCGCGCGGATTACATATGTATGCCATTTTAGAAAGCGAAAATAAAACTGAAAGTTGTCTTTTATGATATTTATTTCCTTTTTAATGTTGTCTTCAAAGTATTTTCTATTAGAAAAAAATAACAAAAAGTAGTTTAATATTCTAGATTATTAGCAATCCACTAAATAATCAACTTTTACTTATTTTGTAGGAAAAATCACTCTTTGCGATGTAAGATTACAAAATTCATGAAACTAAGTACTATTTTCTAAACAGGACTAACTAGCAGTTGTAGAATGTTCTGGAAAGATGATTTTTTGGCATGAATTGCGCTTCGCCAGGACTGATATCATCATAGGTCTTTCCTGGGATTTGAGCAAGTGGAAGACCCACTTGCTCAAATTTAGTTTGATGATCAAACTCCTCAAGTAGATCTACTTCATTGTCCGAAGAGCAGTAATTATCACTTTCAGTCAGTTTAGCGCTTTTTTCCAACCACGACCCGATTTGAGCCACCAGTCTATGCATATTATATTTTCATTTTATTTAACAGAAAATGCATAAAAAATATATGAAAATCGGTTTATAATAGTTTTATTCAAAATATTAGTAAAATAATAATAATAATTATGATAAAATAGGAATTATACAAAGAAAACGAAAATGGGTATGTTACAAAATACTTACGTAATTGGTCGCGCGGATTACAGTAGTAATCCACGAACTTTTTGAGCCTCCTGCTTCACAAGCAAAGCGACCGGCGATGCTCACGCAGCGCTAATAACGTAGCTTAATTATCGAACTGAAAGTACCTAGAGGCTCAAAGCATTAACTTTTCGCGATTTTCAGTTATTTAAGTTTGAACATGTCTGGATTACATATGTAATCCGCGCGACCAATGCAGGGTTAAGATTGTATGTACCTATTCAAATAGCTAAATTAAAATGAAACGTATAAATTAAAACTTATGCCAAAAATTACTTAAGTAGGTAATTGTGTTAATGTGTTATAGGTTCAGTCCGGTCAGTAATAGGTAGAACCTATTTTGATGAAACTTGCACTGTTCGTATTCGTGAAATCGTAGACTTGCCGTATTTGTCGGTACATTGAGGATTTTTGCAATATAATAATTGGGGGATGTTAGGGATAATAATAGAACGTAAAAAGCTATTTTTGATTTTTTTTCTGTTTGTCTGTTTATATGTCTGTCTGTTTATATGTTTGTCTGTATGTTTGTGCGCGTATCACGCAAAAACTATTGAACGGATTGAAATGAAAAAAGTCTTGGGAGAGGGGATGAAAATCAAAATATGTACTTAGCTGTAATTCATTAACGCGTGGTCCGATTTCATTCATTCTCTTTTTTTGTTAGAAAGGAGATACTTTAAAGATTACCTCCTAATCTCTGAAAGGCTAGGTCGATTTTGATGAGACTTTCACCGGCGGATGTTTACATTTTGTAAACCTTTTGTAATTATTTTATAAACATTTTGATGTACCTAAACATCCGCCAGTGAACTTACTTACAGTATGAGTTCCAAGAACGCTTAAGAAAAACAAAATTTCCCGCGGGATTTTTAAAAACTTAAATTTTCGCGCACTAAGTCGCAGGCATCCTGTAGTTTTACATATTTTTAACCGACTTCAAAAAAAGGAGGTTCTGTACCCGTATGTATGTATGTATGTATGTATGTATGTATGTATGTATGTATGTATGTATGTAAGTATGTTCGCGATTATCTCCGCAACTAATGAACCGATTTTGATGATTGTTTCACTATCGTTATCTACATACTTTCAAGAAGGTTTTAGTATATAACACATCGAGTTATCATTCATACGTACGAAGTTATAAGCATAAATGTACACATATGTCACTAATATGTTCTCTGAGATTGCCAGACCTATATTGCTGAAGTTTGATATAGCTATTCTGTCCAAAGACTTCCTTTTGCCTTTTGAAGACCTTTTGCAAAAAGTTTTGGGTCGAAGTCAGTACAGCTGCATATAGAGGTGATTCCTTGGAGTTTGTGCACGGTTACGTGTATTTCTATTCTATACAAAGCCAAACCGCAAGGGTGTGAAACTAGTCGCGTATAGATTGTAAATTACGTTCTATCCAAATTATTAATACAAGAGCATACAAACTAATCTTGTAGGTATAGATCAGAAGTTAGGTTAGGTTGGGTTAGAACATTATAAAACCACTTACCTATAGTATGACACATAAAATGTATATGTCACATGATATTTAATAATAATTAATAATATATAGGTCATAATCTATTTTACATAGTTCTCATTTATATTTTTATTATTACCTAATATAAAGAAAACAAATCACTAAAAAGCATAAAATAATTTTTTTCAAAGTAAAATGAACCGACTTCAAACGAATCGAACTAAAAAGTTTAAAATAATTTTTTATTCATTTAGATTGACGATTAAATTACCTAACTCAAATGATATATAATTTTTTGGAGTCGGCGCCAAACCACATTCAATTCGTGTAAGTAAAATCAGAATATCCACTTTTGAATGTGAGCGCGGTGAACCATAATAGTCGTGGAGGGTGAGGCTGTCCGGGACGCGGGGGGCACATTTTCGACTTGAAGTGAACTTGAAGTCATTTGGCGCCGACTTCAAAAAATTATATATCATTTGAGTTAGGTACTTTAATCGTCAATCTAAATGAATAAAAAATTATTTTAAACTTTTTAGTTCGATTCGTTTGAAGTCGGTTCATTTTTCTTTGAAAAAAATTATCATTATAATGCTTTTAATATTTTTTGTTTGATTAGGTAGGTACCTGGCGCGTAAATTATCAAGGCTGTTGAGTTCCCAACACGGGAACAGGCAACATACAATTGACCTCCTGTTTTATAGGAGAGAGGGATCTAGAGACTCATTGTCGCCACGCCGCAAAGCGGGTAGGCGAATTCAAAAATATGTAATTGACCATAATTGACCATGTATAACAATCTCTGGTCGAGTAAAACACGACACTAGATTAGATATATTAGACCAAGTTAACATCGAGTAACGTGAGCGGGATTAAATTGTACACAGGCGCCATCTAGACCATCTTGTGATGGAAGCTGTAACAAAATATTATGAAAATATTTTTTTCAATACAGTTGTTTAACATGGCGTACTTTCAGAGGCTATAGTTATGATTCGAAAATTAAATCTTTTGCACAGGCATGTTTTGTTTTACGCGGTCGTGACTTTTGTTTTACGAGCTCGATCATTTTGTTTTGCAGTTTATTTTTAAAATAAGTCAATTTAAAAAGTTTAGTAGCAAGGAGTTTTCATACATAGAATAAAATCGGATAGATTTTATACGAGAAAAAATTAATAAATGCGTACGTCTTAGCATTGAATTCTCAAAATTCTTTTAAATGTTTGTTTATTATACTTAATTAATTATATATTTAATTACCATTTTTAATTTAATTATTTTCACATTAACATATCTCAAAAATCGAATAGGCTGTATACGCGTAGACCGTTGCCTAGTTTCGTTTTAAAATGTCCAGTTGCTAAAACGCGCCATTTTCTGAAAGTTTTCATTTTTTGTGTGATAAATTGATTATTTTTTGTAAATATGTGTTCAAGTACTTGTGATATTATGGAATTAACTCCACCTGATATTTTATCTGGGGCAAAAATTACGCATGATGGAATTTTGCCCCCAAGATTCCGACAAAGATAGGTACGTACATAGGTATGTATGTTGTAATAAACATTTGATTCTTCGATTTGTTTTTTTTTACTATTTCCCACAACTGTATTGAATAACGTCGTGTGATACACGGGTGTATCGGTTATTGCAAACTCGTGACATTAAAAACCCTCACCTTCGGTTCGGGCTTGTTAATGACAGCTCGTTTGCAATAACCAACATTCCACCCTTGTATCACAATGTACTATTTTAAAACCTATGACAACAAAGCACTTTTTAACCATAGGTAGCTACATAAATAACAGCAAAATTGTTATTTGGTTAAATTATTATTCCACCGCCTAAAAACAAAAATTAATAATAAGTATTAATCACAGCGAACGACGCCATGTCGCGGGATTGCCATGAACTATTTGAACCCGATTTTGTAGCAGAGATTTCAGGAACTTTTCAGGTACACTGCGTTCATTGCTGAAAGCTTTACTAAATAATTTAAAAGCATCACCATAGGTGGCAATGTAAATAAATTCAAACCCTTCCTTTAACCGTTCCTTTTGGCTTTGCCGTAATCGGGTAAAAAGAATATTACCTAAACACAATCCAATACCAATAATCATTTGCCCTAATAGAATATCTAGTACTCATAGGTAGCAAATATCAAAATATTCAAAGCCCTTTAATTTTGTGTCGTTACAAGTGCCGTCACAAGATGACGTTACAATCTAAACACAATTTAAATCGCGGTGTGGGAATCACAATTTCAGGGTATATAACTAGAAGATTCAAGAAATGCTGCTGTGATTGTTAATCTAATTTTTGCAGTAGGTACGCTTAAACCCGCTTTGACTCGGCGTGGCGCCTTTACGGCTACGCTCTGAATACCTCTTGGCTCTTTCCTATAAAACAGGAAGCCTGTGCCTGTAACCAGCGACCCACGCCGGCTTCGCACGGGTAAATTACTCACTACTATTCCATCATCCATTGTTTTTAACCCTGTGTCTGTCTGTGTGTGTGTGTGTGTGTGTGTGTGTGTGTGTGTGTGTGTGTGTCTGTCTGTTACGCTGTGGCGCTCAAACGGGTGGACCGATTTGATTGCGGTTTTTTTGTTTGAAAGGTGAATTTGTCGGGAGTATTGTTAGCTATGTTTGATGATAATATAATCGGTTCAAGATGGCCGCCACCACAAAATGGCAGACCACATATTATTTCACAACTCCGTCAATATGGGTATCAAATGAAAGGGCTTGACTAGTAGAATAGCATTATGCAAATTCAAGATGGCCGTCACCACAAATGGCGAATGTCGGGGGATTTTTAATTTTTTTGATTTAAACTTGTGTTAAATATATAATAAGTATATATATTATACTAGCGGATGACCACGAGGATAAATTAATAATTAAATTTACGTCCGCGTGGATTTAGGTTTTTAAAATGCTGCTGACTGGCTTTGTTTTTCCTAAGCTCCTTTGAGCTCATACATTGCTAAAATTGATAAAAGTGACGCATCATAATGGAACTACAATAATAAACTTATTAATTTTTAAATTTTTAATCATTAAGTTTTTCATCATAGATTTTAATAATTTTGAGCGGAACTCCTCATTTTTTTCTAAAATAAATAAAACTCCTTATAAAATCAGTTAGCTGCCAGTGAAAGTTCCGTCAAAATCGATTCAGCCCTAAAAAGGCCTAGTGATACTTCGGAGACGCTAGACGTTAGAGTCCAAAGGCTCTGAAGTGGCACCAGAAAGCGCAGTGTTGGCAGTGACGACATCATAAGTGTCGCAGGGAGCCGCTGGAAACAAGCGGCACAAGACCGTGACGTGTGGAAGTCCGACGAAGAAGAAGATAACGACGACGATTATACAAGAATTATACATACACTAATATTTATAATATTTTAATCTAATATAACATGTTGCTATGCAACACTCGACACACTTGGCGCTGAGCACTGTTCAGTGTCTGCGAGCGAATGCCGAGCGATGCGTTGATAGTCATTCTGTAGGGTCTGGGAAGACCCCGAGCAAAACAGGGCCGACAGTAGTCGAGCTGCACACGTCCAACTCCGTACGTCAAGTTGGACTATAAGCCCGTGGCCCGTGTCGATCCAGCCGGTGACTGGAGTTACTCCACCTACAATATGCCTCACGTTATATACTCTCAGAGAGGAATTTCATGAGCGCGAGCTCATATACTGCACTTCAGTACCAGCGCCGTCTATGGCAGCTTACGGTAACGTTTTGGTCATCATACTTCGAAAACAACCATTTGTGTATGGATACCATCTTTTCACTGAACCTATGCGCGAAATGAAAACCTCCTCCTTTTTGGAATACAATTAAAGAATAGAGAAAGTTTGCTAAAATAAAATTACACATTTAAGTATAATTATGAATTTAAATTATGTTATGTGTTATACGCCTTCTTCCCTTAAAGCTTTCTTAATGTCTTTTACTTATAATATAGTCTCCTTTTCCTCTGAACTGAAGTGCAGCTTGTCAAATAAAATAAAATACCTAAATATGTGGTCAATTCTTACAGTGAAGGAATTTTAGTAAGCCCAATTCGCAGCTTCTAAGTTTTTAATATTCCTGATTTATACTTACTGACTGAACCATATAGTTAAGTTCAGTTTTCACTTGTATTTCTTCCTTCTGATAACACTCGACACACGTGTGCGAATACGCGTTGGCATTCGCCAACTGATCAAGGAATATACTACTCCCTACCGAGAGCAACTGATCTAACTTTCATTAGGGTCTGGGGAGACCCTGTGAAAAATGCGGGCCAGCGATAGCCGGGTTCAACAACATGTCCAACTCCTCAGATACAAGTTGGTCCGTCTGCGCGCGTGATTATATCCAGCCATCATATCATACGTAATGATATGATGACCTGCCGGAGGTTGCATGCTTTAAATACTAGCTCGCATATATGCTCTCAAAAGAGCGATAACAAACGCTCATAAACTGCGCTTCAGTACCAGCGCCGTCAATGGTAAATTACGGTAACTTTTTGGTAAGTTCAAAAACAACCATTTGTGTAAGGACACCGACTTTTCACAGATTTCTGAACCTATTTCCGAATTGAAAATTGTCGGTATGTTGCCAAAATAAAACCACATACATACCTATTTATATTATTACGGGAGGTGTGTACGGTTGAAATAGTAGTTTTTGATACAAGTGCGGAACGTGTGTCATTTCGCACGAGTCCCGAGGTTCCTTGGCACGAGCCGAAGGCGAGTGACAAGTCTCGGGACGAGTGAAAATGACAGTTCTGCACGTGTACCAAACAACGTTTTTTAATACAGTTGCTCAAAAATGTAAATGAAATAACAACTAAACAATAATACTACGGGAGGTCGATGACCAACTGAAAAAGTCATTTTATACCGAATGGAAATTTTAAC
The DNA here is from genome assembly GCA_920104075.1 of Melanargia galathea. Taxonomy (NCBI): domain Eukaryota; kingdom Metazoa; phylum Arthropoda; class Insecta; order Lepidoptera; family Nymphalidae; genus Melanargia; species Melanargia galathea. The sequence goes on from OV049860.1 coordinate 1,797,527, forward strand.
AATAATAGTTCAGACCTAACCCATCACAGCTCTGAACGTCAGCTGCCGCACCAGTGGTGGAGTTAAGAGTGAGAGCATGTGAAAGTGCTTGAAAATCAAAGCGCTCCGAGTGATTTTATCCCGGACCAAAATGGTCTTAAATCATTGTTTCGATCATTTTTGATACAGAAACAATCGTCAGCTGCACCGCCGAGGGTGGGTTATACGTCCGCTACGCGCATGAAGTGCATTAAAATTTTGACAAATAAAGTTATTTTATACCTTATGAAATTTATGCAGCAGAATTTCCACACTTTTAGAATAATAAAGAAAATCGTCAGCTGCACTTCTGGTGGGGGAAAGACCGTCAGTCAGCGTGATAAACATTTTGCGCGCTCAGTGCATTTAGCCTAGTAAATCTAGGAAAAATATCCTATAGTTTTAAAAATTAGCCAAATGTATTCTTTAGGTCTTCCTCTTGAATATATCTAAAAACCCTATAGGTATGTGGGGTGCGTAACCAGCCGCCATTTTTAATTTTGCCCCTTTTTTCGGTTTTTTTCTCATATCACGAAAATCTCTACAAATAGGATTATAATTACTTCTGACGAAAGTTTTAATATACAATTTGCCACAAATGTGGTTTCTTGCATTTTTACTCTAAGTTTATTACTTTAGGAGATATTGGGTGTTTAAGGGTATTTTAGGTCCCTTTTTCGTTTTTTTTGCTCATATTTCGAAAATCTCTACGAATAGTATTATAATTACTTCTGAAGAAAGTTTTTGTATACAATTTTCTACAAATTTAGTTCCGTTCATTTTTACTCTAGGTTTATTACTTTAAGAGCTATAGGGTACTTAAGTTAATATTTGAGGTCCTTTTTTTGGTTTTTTGCTCATATGTCGAAAATCTCTACAAATAACATTATAATTACTTCTGAGAAAAGTTTTATCATAAAATTTTGCA